>PVLA01007932.1:0-96707 GCA_004027455.1 Hydrochoerus hydrochaeris | reverse complement strand
AGAGAAGAGAAGAGAAGAGAAGAGAAGAGAAGAGAAGAGAAGAGAAGAGAAGAGAAGAGAAGAGACAGAAGAGAAGAGAGAAGAGAAGGGAAGAGGCAAAAACAGAATGGCAGGGATAGGAGAGGCACTAGCAGAAGGAAGATGAGAAATCTCAACCTGTAGGAGAAAGAGCATAAGACAAGGGTCGTGGGACACTGTCCAGCCTCCCAGAGGGCAGTGGGAGAGGCCTGCTCTCCCAACTGGAGGACATGGTGCAGGTGCTTTCTGGATGGCATTCTGGCCCTGACAGCCTGGGCTTGCAGTTCACGGGGCTGGGGATGCTGGCCATGCTTGGAGAGAAAGGGGAAGCCCAGGCAAGAAGGCAGGTGCTACCCCAAGCAGAGAAATGCACTGCAGCTGAATCAGGCTTGGAAAAACAACCAGCACTGAGGGCAGTGGAGCTCTGAGGGGACATCCTTGGGCTTAAGTGTAGAATCAAGAACCTTAGGTTCTCTCAGTGGCATTAGGAAGACCCACACAGTCTCATTTTCACCCCCCCATCCTGAGGATGCAACACCTGTACCATGTCCAGCCAAAATGAGCAGTGAGGTTTCTGAAGTCCTTCCACCAGGTCCAGAATCCCTGCTTCTCTACCTCTTAGCTGTGACCATGCACATATTATTTATCACCTCCAAGCTTCATGGTTCACCCATAAAATGGAGATACTAAAGCCACCTCCCCCAGAAAGACGCTCAGTGCATCAAATGAAAAGTATCCACACAAAAAGCTTAGCGAATGTGAGCTCAAGTGCATGGTGCCTGGGGATACCTTAGCCAACTCTCTCGTGACATCTTTGTGCACAAGATGGAGAAATGAGCAACAGGAAGAAATAGAGATTCGTGACTTGTAACTGGTTAAGTAACAAAGCCAAAGAATGCATGTTAATAAAAGAGTATTAGTTTGGAGAATTACTAGGAATTGCAAAAGGCCTCCTGAGAGTTCTCTCCATACTGCAGGTCTTTGCTTCAGTTCTAAAAGACAAGCAAGCAACAGATATGGAGGCCAGCTCTCATACCTCACCTGTACTTTGTCTCCATCACCAGCAGGTGAAGTGTGCCTTCCCCTTACCATGAGGACATCAGTGCAGAGTTGCCCCACCCGCAGCCTGTTCTCACCACACCTGAGCAAACTATCATGCCAAACACAGCCCAAGAAAAGAGTAATCTTTGTTCTTGAGATTTTACAGAATCAAGGAACATTTCCAGCCTAGGTGATTAGGTCCCGATGTGCTTCATTTGGCCACACACCTCCACCTGTGAGAAGGGCACCCCAGTCTGGGACACTCTGCCCCTAAGTTGGCCTCCAGGGACCATGACCCTTTAGGCCCACGTAGTCTTCTATCTTTCCCAACCACTGCTTCACCTCTCCACATTGAGTTGCATCCTGCAGCAAGAACAGCGAGCTTTGGACATGGTAACAGCAGGTCCACAGATCTTTTTTGCACACTGCTAAAAATTACTTACCATAACTGAACTCATTATTGAAGACTTCTACAATCTGATATTCACAAACCAAAATGAACTCAAAACTGAAATTACCAAGTAAGGAGATTCCAACATGGACAGTTAGAGATGGTGGTGCTTGAGAGGAACACTTGGAAAATACCAGTTAATGCAGGAACTCTGAAACAAGGGAGGTAAACACAATCAGATATAGAAAATCAACATGAAGGACAAATCCACTAAATCAAAGCAAATACTGGGTTATTGAAAAAGGGGAGTAGGGCTATTGCTGGTCCACAGCTCCCTCCACACCCTTTAGAACAAGCCACCTTGGGTGCAGTTCTAACATGGGAGGGAAAGGGCCAGCACTGCAGGGGTGGCCTCCCTGCATACCCTCCCTCCCACAAAGAAGAGGAAGCCCAGCATGGGAGTTAACTGAAGTTAGGGCGGCTGGGAAGCTGCATATTGCAATTGGTAAAACACAGGGGAAAGGAGGAACCAGCAGCACTAAAATAGGCAATTTGTTTAGTGCCAGCAGCACTAAAACAGGCATTGGCAAGGGAAGCCCCCCACCCACCCTAAGCAGAAAGAAGCTGAACACCACGACCTGTAGGCAACGTAGATCACATTGTGGGGAATCACAGAAATCCCTGGAGACATAGGGGAGAAAAAAGAGAATCAGCGGAGCCAGACTAGGGTGGGGGGTCTCTCCTATCACTTCTCCAAACACAGGAGAGAGCTAAGCAGGAAATCAGGCTCTCTGCTGAGCCTGTGAGCTGCACCACCTTCTACAGGATAGAGAGAGAGCTGTTGGGAGAGACAGTGATAAATGACTGTTTGACAGAGGGTTCAAAGTGGCACCCAGGTCAGAGGACTTTTGGACAAGCACATGAAGGGAAAACAAAATGACCACGGAATTCGTCCTGCAGTGAAGCGGGTGTGAGTGGGAGATCCCTGGCAGAGGCTGACAAAGAGCAGGTTGTTGAACAAACTACATTTCCTCTCAAATAAATTCAGGTGGATGGACCTCAGGAAAGAGACAAAGGCCTACAGTTAGCCAACCTCAAAGCACGGCTTGCTGCCAGGAGGTGCCCATTTGGATGGGCAATCCTCATTACTCCCAGGCAATTAGGTAGCCCAGAGTGGGAAGCCTACTTTGACTCTTTGCAAACAGATTATGCCTGTAGCATGAAGGAAGCTGTGTGGCTACTTTTGTTCTATGCTAAAACAACTGCGGGAGTTTTTGTTTGCTTGCTTGCTTGTTGGATCTGGTTTTCTTCTTTTGTTTTGGTTTTTTTTTAATTCTTTTTCTTTACTATTTTTTATTATTTCTTTGTGGGTTTTTTTCTGCTCTTTTGGTTTTTTTTATTTATTTAACTTTCTTCCTTCCCTTGCTCTCTCTTTTTTTTTAATTCTCCTCAATTCCTTCTCCCCTTTTTTTCCTTTCATCCTCTCCACATCTCTTAGAGCACACACATGGGAGGTGCTGGTATTTATACAAAAGAGAGTAAGAATTAACCAATGCTTTGGTTTCAATAGTACCATCAATGGGCATGTCAGGCCAACACTTAGCAAAACTGTGCTTAGAAGAGCCAAAGAAAACTAACTAAAAATATATTAATAATTTCCAACAAACTCACAGCTTCCCACAGTCTCTAATTACACCTCCCTCCCCCTACATCCCTTCTCCTGTCACTGCCAATATTATCTCAAACCCTGACAATACTAGCTCTTTAAGCAGCTATAAAAATAAATAAATCCAATGGAAACCAGCCTGTCATTTTTCACCTATTAATATTTCTCTTCTTTCCCTCCTATTTCTGATTTATCCCCTTCCTTTTCCCCTTCCTCTCTCCTTCCTACCTTCCTACACATCCCTGACTATAACTTTCAACCCATACTACTATATCCTGCAAAACTAATGCAGGAATACGGGTATCCCATAATAAGGAACACCTTAAGAAATTTATGACCACCAAACCAGTAGTCCAAAAAATTCTCAGTCATATCTTATATAGCATTGAAGCCAAAAAGGCCAAGAAGTGTGAAGAGATAAATACATCAAGTAGGATGAGTAGTTAAGCAAAACAAGACAAAATATAACAGAATCAACAGCAGAAGAGTAATGCAATGATAGAAACAAGTTACCTTTCAGTAACTGTCAAGGTAAATATCTAAATTCCCCAATCAAAATACAGATTGGTATATAGGACCAAAAATAATAATAACTTGATTGATATGCTGCTTACAATGGACAAATCTAATCAAAAATAAATCCACAGACTAAGAGTAAAAGATACAACATAGTATTCCATGCATCAGGACACCAAATGCAAGCAGGGGTAACAATCTGATTTTCAGACAACGTGTACTTCAAGCTAAACCTGATCAGAAAAGGCAAAGAAGATCATTATATAGTAGTTAAATACAGATTCAAAAAGAATATATAGCAATTATAAATACATATGCAAAAGTACCAGCAAACCCAACTTTATAAAACAAACACTACTGAGCATAAGAGATCAAATAAACATCAATGTAATTACAGTGGGAGGCTTCAGCATCTTTTTCACAAGTAGCCAGATCAACTATACAAAACACTGACAAACATCAGAGCTGAACCACACCTTCAAACAAATGGACTCGATACATATCTACAGGGTATTCTATCCTACTACAATAAAATACATACTCTTCTCAGCAGCACACAGGACTTTCTCCAAAACAGACCACATACTTTCTCCAAAACAGTCCATAAAGCAAACTTAAATAAATGCAGAGGAATCAAAATTATCCCATGTATATTACCAGATTATGCTGCATTGAAACTAGAAATTAATGGCAAAAGAAAACATAGAAATTGCACAGCCATCTGCGCATTAAGCAACATACTCTACAATAATCCATGAGTCACAGAAGAAATCACAGAAAAAGAAGCAGCCAGCTCGCTGCTCTGGTAAGTGGCTGTGGCCTGACAAGCTGCAGCCACTCTAGGACAAGAACCATCAGTTTTTCCTGAGGTCTAAGCCAAGTTGGAACTTGGGGCGCTGGGAAAACAAGCAGCCAGCTTGCAGCTCTGGTAAGCATCTGTGAGCCTACCAGCCAAACATCCATCCCCCGGCCCCACCCCATTAGCAAGTGGGAGCCAGAGATCTGAGTACCTCTTGGGAGTATGAACGTATACAGTGTAACAAGTAAGGGGGATTTCCTTCTACCATCTCCTTGAAGGCAAATATTTTTATCACTGTTTTGCTCTGTTCTGATTAATGGTATTGCTCTATTCAATATTCTGTTTTTATAAGTTTGGTATTTCCTTCCATTTTGCTGTACCTGATTGAAAAAACAACTATTGTGAAGAAAACAAGATATACTATTGTACCTATTACTGTTATCCTGGTAACCCACTGTGAAGTTCTATACCAATTTCACTACATTGTCTCAATTGGCTTTGTTCTGTCTTGTTCTGCTGTATTTTACTACCTTCAAAAAAAAAAAAAAGAAGAAATCACAGAAAAAAATTAAAACAATTCCTAGAGTCAAACAATAATACTAGTACAATACACCAGAACCCATGGGACAAAGCATCAATGAATCAAAGAGCTGGTTCTTTTTTTTGTTGTTGTTGTTGTTTTGTTTTTTATCTTTTTGAGACTGGGTCTCACTCTGTAGTTCAGGCTGGCCTCAAAATCACTTTGTAACCCAGGCTGGTCTCAAACTCACAATGATCCTTCTGTCTCAGCCTCCTGAGTGCTGGAATTACAGCCATGTGCTACCATGCCCCACCAAAAAGCTGGTTCTTCAAAGTAATAAATGAAATAGACAAACCTTTATCCACATTTATTAAAAGAAAGAAAGAATCCATATCAATGCAATTAGAAATGCAAAGGGCAAAGTCACAATGGACATGAAATCCAGAACATTATTGGTAACTACTATGAAAAATTGTGGAGCTTGGCCCCTGGACCTCGGAGGGCAGTGGATCTTCAGCTGCTCTTCCCCCTCGACATTCTGGACCTAGTACTGCTGTGGCTCTTTGGCTGCCCCTCCTCCTTCCAGGATCTTTTAATGCAGTGGATTAACCTTGCTGGGCTGATGGAAGACTCAGTAACCCCTCATCCACATGGAGGAGCTCAGCAGGCTTGTGTTAGTGTGGTGAGTTTCCTCCTAAAATAGAGGTCTTCAGTAAACAGGAGCAGTAGTAAAGTCCCCTCCAGCTGTAGGACCTTGGCAACCCTGGCAAGAGTATGGGTGAGTCCTTCCTCCATACAGAGCACATCAGATGGTTTGTGGAGTGTGCCAATAAGGCCTGACCCAACCTGGAGAAAATCAAAAGGGCTTATGAGACACCCAGTGACACAACATGATTAAAAACTTACCAACAAAGAAAAGTCCAGGTCCTGATGGATACACAGCTCAATTCTACAAGAAATTTAGAGAAGATTTATTGCCAATACTCCTCAAACTTTTCAATGAAATTGAAAAGGAAGGAATCCTCCCTAATTCATTCCTGGAGGCAAGTATTACTCTGATACCAAAACCAGAGAAAGAATCAACCGAAAAGAACTATAGGCCAATCTCACTAATGAACATTAATGCAAACATTCCCAATAAAATACTGGCAAACAGAATGCAGCAAATTGTCAAGAAGATTATACATTATGACCAAGTGGGATTTATCCCAGGAATGCAGAGATGGTTTAACATATGCAAATCAATAAATGTAATACAGAGACAAAGACAAAAATTACATAATTATCTCAATAAACACAGAAAAAGCTTTTAATAAAGTCCAATACTTGTTCATGATAAAAATCCTACAGAAACTCAGAATATATGGTACCTACCTCAATCTGATAAAGGCCATCTATGACAAACCAACAACAAACATTATACTAAATGGACAAAAACTGAGCATTCACTCTAAAATCAAGAACAAGACAAGGATTTCCATCCACTATCACCACTCCAATTCAATATAGTTCTGGAAACACTAGCCAGGGCAATCAGACAAGAGAAAGAAATAAAAGGAATAAAGATAGGGAAGGAAGAAGTTAAATTATCACTATTTGCAAATGACATGATACTCTACATAGAAGACCCCAAAAACTCCATCAAAAGACTATAAGAGTTTAATAAACAAATTCAGCAGTGTAGCTGAATACAAAGTTAACACTCAAAAATCAGTAGCATTCCTGCACACAAACAACAAACTCACTGAGAGAGAAATTATGGAAATAATGCCCTTCACAATAGCATCCAAAAAATGAAATACTTAGGAACCAACCTAACCAAGAATGTAAAAGACCTCTATGCTAAAAATTATACTACTCTAAAAGAGGAGATTGAAGAGGATATTAGAAAATGGAAAGATATCCCTTGCTCTTGGTTAGGAAGAACCAACATTGTGAAAATGGTCATACTCCCAAAACTATTATACAGATTTAATGCCATCCCAATCAAAATACCATTGACAAACCTTGCAGATCTAGAGAAAACATGCCTAAAATTCATTTGGAAACAGAAGAAACCTAAAATAGCAAAGGCAATCCTGGGCAACAAAGGCAAGGAAGGAGGCATCTCAATTCCTGACCTGAAACTATACTACAAAGCTACAGTGATAAAATCAGCATGGTACCAGCAAAGAAATATGCTTGAGGATCAGTGGAACATTTTACAGGGTGCAAACACAACTACAAAGACACTCAGCCACTGTATCTTTAACAAAGGGGCTAAACATGTTCACTGGAAGGATAGCCTCTTTAATAAATAATACTGGAAAAATTGGCTTTCCACATACTGAAGACTGAAACTAGACCCATGTGTATCACTATGCACTAAATTAAAGTCAAAATGGGTCAAAAATCTAAATATTAAAACAGAAACACTAAATCTACTGGAAGACAAAGTAGGTAGAAATCTTGGAGACAGAGGGGTAGGCAAAGAGTTCATGAACAAAATGCAAACTACATTGGAAGTACTTTAAAGAATCAACAACTGAGATCTTGTCTTATCAAAAAGGTTTTGCACTTCAAAAGAAATCACCAACAAAGTGAAAAGAAAACCCACAGAATGAAAGAATTTTAGCCAACAATCCCTCAGACAAAGGACTTATAACCAGAATATACAAACAACTGAAAAATATCAAGCTCCCCAAATTCAAAGACCCTCTCCAAAAATGAGCATCTGAGATGAACACACATTTCTCAGATACAGATATACAAATGGAAAATAATACATGAAGAAATACTCATCATCATTGGTCATTTGAGAAATGCAAATTAAAACAACTGTTTCTGCTGCTTCTGCTGAATTCAACTGACCTTGACAGTGTCAAAAGCCCACGCATACCTCTGATAAGCACTAAGTCAGAATAACTGTCTATACCTTAAGGCACCCTGGACATCTTTTTATACTTTGGGTGTCTCATATAATAGAAGCTATGTGATATTTAAGCTTATATGTCTGTTTTATTTCACTTAATATTATGGTCTCAAGGTGCATCCACACAAACGGTGTGACACAGAGGAGCTCTCTGCCATTATCAAGGAAAACTTTAACTGTGCTCATTCTGTAAGGGCCTCCTCCCTAGAATGGTTTTATATTATGGTAATACCTTTAACCTATTCTCTCTCTGTAAGGCCCCCTTTCCCTTGTTCCTGGAGTGTTTCTATATTATGATAAATAATTCCTTTGTTTCAACAAATCTGTTCAAGACTAGCCTGCCTGTCAGTATATGACTCAATGCATGTAACAGTGAGTAATGTTTTATCACTTGCTTGGCACTTTCAACTTCTAAATGCCATATAAACTAAGCTCTTTGTAAATGCATTGTTGTTGCCTTTGGAAGTGATCCCACAATAGTCTGCTGGCATTGTGGAATCATTTCCAAAGGCAACAGATTAAATGCTGCCTTCTTACCTCCTTGGTGCAAAGAGTCTTTCTTTATATTTGACTTGGGAATTTTCCTACAACACTATCTTGTTAGTGAGAATGTAAAGTAGTACAACCACTATGGAAATCAGTATAGCAATTCCTCAGAAATTCCATTTGATCCAGCCATTCCCCTCTAGACATTTTCCCAAAAAAGTAAAAGACATCATATTACAAGGATATATGCATAACCATGTTTATAGCAGCACAGCTCACACTAACTAAATCAGGACAGTGGCCTCCATATCCATCAATACATAAGTGAATAAAACAAATGGTGTGACACGGAGGAGTACTATTCTGCCAT
Organism: Hydrochoerus hydrochaeris; assembly: GCA_004027455.1. Taxonomy (NCBI): domain Eukaryota; kingdom Metazoa; phylum Chordata; class Mammalia; order Rodentia; family Hydrochaeridae; genus Hydrochoerus; species Hydrochoerus hydrochaeris. Next base: position 87,989 of record PVLA01007932.1, on the reverse strand, counting down.
AAAAAGGATAGATTTAAGTCATTTATAGGAAAATGGATGCAGCTTGAGACCATAATATTAAGTGAAATAATACAGACCCACAAGCTTAAATATCACATAACTTCTCTTATATGAGACACTCAAAGTATAAATAATTTAAAAATCAAAATAAAAGATAGACAAGGAAAAAAGGAGATAGATCTTTTGTAATTGGTAAGGGAAAAGGGATCTAGGAATGGAAGGAGGAGGCTGGAGGAGGAGAAAAAGAGTAAGAAGAGTTAAGATATGTACATGTACCTACTCTTCATGATGAGTGTAATCATTATGAACTACAAGCATGTACAGATTAAAAAATAAATTACCAAGTTAGTTAGCTTCAATACTGAGTTGTACTGCAGCACTAAAGCTAATATACCTGGCCACTCATGTAAAACCCAGAAATGCTGCGTTTCTACATTATTGGGTTTACTTGACTTGATCACAGTTTTCAAGCACTACTATATGTCACATTAACTAATATGTGGTATGACATATTAGTAATATGTCTCCATTCTCAACCACTTTAGGAATGTGCTGTTTATGCACTGGCCTTCTAAAGGTATCTGAATTTCCTCTTAGGACACAGTCACTCTGCCCCAGCAGATCAATGAGTATAAGCTGTTGGCTTTCCAACATCCTATGTAGCTTGTGTTCAGATAATCAGGTAGACATTTTCCTTGTTCCAGTGTCTATTACAGACCATGACTCATCTGTATTGAATAAAATCCCTGGCAGGCTTTCAAGGCTCTTGCCATCTGGCTCTACTTCTGTCTCCATCAATTCTTCCCTAGTTCCCATCCCAGCCTGTTGTCTTTCCTGACTTCTTCTTCATTCTTAGAGAGCTCTGGCACATGACTTACTATGGAAGTCTTCCCCCATTATCAGGCAATGTCCATTTAGCCAACCCACCCCCTTGCCCAGAGCTCTAGTTCCTTTCTCTTCTCAACTCCACTACAGGGCATCTGCACCTAAAAGGGCCACACAGGGTGTCCCATCATACAGCCTGCCTCCATCTCTGACATCTAAATACTTCCTAACCACCATCGCCTCCCCATCCCGATTTCCCACTCTCCTTCTCTCTCATCCCCAGGATCACATAGACTCCCATTCCCACTTCTCACAGCTAAGACCTCCTCATCTCTCCTTTAACACATTAAAGACCACCTTCCCTATCTAGCCCACATTCCACACTCCTCCATCTCACCAATTCACTACATATTAGCTTCTTGTGGCTGATGAAATTAATTACCTTGTTTTAAGCTTGGTGGCTTAAAAACTACTGGAATCTACCTACCAACAAACAAAAGCCCAGGTCCTGGCAGATTCACTGCTAAATTCTACAAGAAATTTACAAAAGACCTAATGCTTTTATTTCTCAGACTCCATAATGAAATTGAAAGGGAATCAATACTCCCAAACTCATTCCTGGAAGCAAGCATTACCCTCATACCCAACCCAGAGAAGGATCCAACCAAAAAATAAAACTACAGGACAATCTCCCTAATTAACTTAGATGCAAAAATTCTCAATAAGATACTGGCAAACAGAAGACTGCAAATCATCTAGAAGATTATACACCATGTCCAATGAGGACTCATCCCAGAGATGCAGAGATGCTTCAACATACAGAAATCAATAAATGTAATACACCATATTAACAGAGCCAAGGACAAAAATCATATGATCATCTCAATAGATGCAGAAAAATCTTTGGATAAAATCCAACATCTATTCATAAAAACCCCACAGAAAATTAGAATAGATGTTCTGTATCTCAATCTGATAAAAGTAATCTATGACAAACCAACAGCCAACATCATACTAAATGGAGAAACATGAAAGCTTTCAATCTAAAATTAGGAACAAAACAAGTATGTCCACTATCACCACTCTTATTCAATATAATTTTGGAAATTAGTAAGAGCAATTTGGGAACTGAAATAAATAAGGATAGGAAAAGAAGTTAAATTATTTTATAGTCTTTTTTTTTTTTTTTGCTGCCTCTGGGATGAAACTCACAACCTCATGTTTACAGAGTGGTGCCTTAGCCAACTAAACTAAACCCAGGAGCACAAGAAGTTAAATTATTATTTGCAGATGATATGATATTCTACATAGACTTCTATATGTAATAACCAAATTCAGTAATGTAGCTGGATATAAGATCAACATTCAAAAATCAATAGTATTCCTGTACACAAAAACCAAACTTACTGCAAGAGAAATTGCACCTTTCACACTAGCATCCAAAAACGTGAAATACCTAGGAATCAACTTAATGAAGGAAGTAAAAGACTTTTACACTGAAAACTACAGTACTGTTTTAGAAAGAAAGAAAGAAGAAAATGGAAAGAAATTCCTTTTTTTGGGGTAGAATGAACTAATATACTGAAAATGGCTATACTTCCAAAATTTTTACACAGATTTAATCCAATCTGAATCAAAACGCTAATAGCATATCTCTCAGAAATACAGAAAAAAAAATCTATAATTCACTTGGAACCAAAAGAGACCTAGAATAGCAAAAGCTATTCTCAGCAACAAATGCAAGGTGGAAGCATCACAATCTCTGAATTGAAATTATATTACAAAGTTACTGTGATAAAAACAGCACAGTACTGACAAAAAGAACAGACCCAAGGATCAATGGAACTGATTAGAAGATACAAAAGCAACTCCAAACACACTCAGCCACCTTATCTTTGACAAAGGAGTTGAACACCTTCAGTGGAAGAAAGATAGTCTCTTTAATAAACATGCTAGAGAAATTGAATTTTCACATGCTGAAGATTGAAACTAGATCCATATCTTTCACCATGCACTAACCAGAAATTGAAATGGATCAAAGAGCTAAATATTAAAACAGAAACACTAAATCTGTTGGAAGATAGAACAGATAAAATTCTTGAAGTCATTGGTATAGCAAAGACTTTATGAACCAAACCTCAATTGCACAGGAAATATCACAAAAAAGTCAACAACTAGGGCGGCTCCAGCGAGTGGCAGGTGACCCAGGGGTAGAACTAGCAAGCCAGCATCTCCCCACAGCCACGCTGTGCTGGAACTTAGGGTGTTGGGCAACAAAGGAACCTGCTTGCCTCCCTGGTACCATGGCTCGAGTGAGTGGCAGGCACCCAGGGAGAGAACCAGTCAGCCAGCCAGCATCCCCCGAGATCTGCTCCATGTTGGCACTTAGACCTCTGGGCAACAAAGCAATCGGCTTGCCCCCTGGTAGGCAGCCATGAACCTGCCAACACATGGGCTGACAATCAAACATCCCTCCCCCACTCTTCTCCCCCATTAGCAAGTGGGAGTCAGAGGTCTGAGTGTCTCTTGGGAGGATGACCATATGCAATATAGCAAATATGGGGGATTTCCTTCTACCATCTCTTTGAAGGCAAATATTGTTATCACTGTTTTGCTTTGTTTTGATTAATTGTATTGCTCTATTCAATACTCTCTTATGACAGGTTTTATGTTCTGTATTTGGTTTGATTGTGCTATACCTGATTGAAAAGACGACTATTGTGAAGATAATGAGATATACTGTGGTACCTAATACTGTTATCCTGGTAATCTGCTGTGAAGTTCTGTACCTATCTCACTGCATTGTCTTGATTGGTTTTAATTCTGTCTTGTTTTGTTGTATTTTACTACCTTCAAAATTAAAAAAAAAATCAACAACTGGTATCTTGTTTTATTAAAAAGCTTTTACACAGCAAAAGAAACTACCAACAGAGTGAAGAGACAGCAACCCACAATGGGGAAAATTTTTTTCACCAGCTGTTCCTCAGGCAACGAACTTATATCTAGAATATATAAAGAACTCAAAAAATTCAGACTTCTCAAATTTAAAGAACCAATCCAAACATGGGCATCTGAAATGAATAGACACTTCTCAGGTGAAGAAGAAGCAGCAGCAAATAATGCACGTGCAAACATGTTCAACATCACTGGTCATTTGAGAGATCCAAATTAAAATAACATTGAAATTCCATCTCACCCCGGAAATACTGGCTATTATCAACAAACCAATAACAAAAGCTGACATTGCTGTGGGGAAAAAAGAATCCTTCTCCACCGTTGGTGGGAGTGTAGACTGGTACAACCACTGTGGAAATCAGTGTGGAGAGTCCTCAAAAAAAAAAAAAAACAGGAGTAGAAGTTCCATTTAACCCAGCTGTTCCTCTTCAGGGTATCTTCCCAGATAAGACATCACACCACTGTAATACATGCATACTAATGTTCATAGCAGCTCATTCTTTAAGAGCCAAATCTAGCAAACAATCCAAATACCCATCAATCGAGGAACAGACAAAAAAGATGTGGGTTTTTTTTTCAATTCAGCAGAGTATTATTCTGCCATAAAGAAGGATAAACTTGAGACATTTCTAGGTAAATGAATGCACCTTGAGGCCATGCTCTTAAGTGAAGTAAATTAGACACACATGCTTAAATACCACCTTGCTTCACTAGTGTGAGAAACTGAAAATGTAAGAACCCAAACCTAACAGATACTGGGAAATGGGAAGAAAATGTCCCGTGAGAAGGGAAATGCAGGATGGGAGAGGGGGAAGGAAGGAAGGGAAAAGAAATAAAAAGAGAATAGAAGAAAAATTGGAAAAAAAGCTTTTGTAAAAAGTGGGGAGGGGTTGATGGACAGGGAAAGGAGGATAAAGAAGCAAGATACATCATATACAGATACAAATTCCCTATTATGAGTGCTATCATTATGTGTATCTAAAATGTTCTGGGGGGGGAAAGGAAATACAGGGGATTAGGAAGGTATGTCTTAGTCCCTCTGTACCCTGTTCTAGCCAGGTTGGCCTTGACGACACTTCATGGGCTCCACCCTGCAAGAAAGGAATGGATTCTTGAGCACATTGGGTAAAGCCCAAGGAGAAAACCAAAGGACTGAAAATCATGAAAGATGAGGAACAGCTAGAGAAACTAATGATGCTGCCAGGTGGGGAGATGCATGCTTGTAAATCCCAGAAGCTGGGAGTCTGAGGCAGGAGGATCATCACGTACTCAAGGCCAGCCTGCACCAGATGGTGAGACCCTGTCTCAAAAAACAAAAACAGGCTGGGGATTTAGCTCAGCGGCATAAGCACCTGCCTGGCAAGCACAAGGTTATGAGTTTGAACCCTGGTATCAAAAACAAAAAAAACAAAAACTAATGGTGTTTACTTTGGAGAAGAATGAAGTGCTGCCTACTTTAAGGTGATCTTCAAACACTATGCCATGTGTACCAACAGAACAGATGTACCAGCCAAAAATGTCCTGAGCATGGAACAGGCTAGTCTAGCAGGGAGAGTTTCAGGGGCTGGAACATGCAAGAATCACTTGGCTCATAAGTGAAATAAATCAAACTCACATGTATAAATACTGTATAGTCTCCCTAGTGTAAGAAATGGTAAGAGTACAGAAGATTTTATGGTAATCATGGTTCACCATTATATTGCTTTGAAGTCATGTTTTCATTCATTGGTTGGAATGGTTTTATTCTGCTTTGTTTTATCTTAATATATGTGATGGCATGAATTGTTACTTTGAAGAAAAGACAATATGGCAGCCATTGTTGATTTGATATCATCTTGCTCTGAAGTCCTACCATGCTCTTGTTTTTCTATTACCATTGGTTCTATCACATTGTGTCTTACTGAATTTTAATATGTATGATAGTATAAATAAATTTAAATGGAAAATGAGATAATATAGTGGCCATTGTCCATCTTTGGTTATTTGGCTCAGAATGCCTTGCAATACTTTCATTCTCTTGAGTGGTTTTATTCTATTTTGTTATGTTTGACATTTTTGTGTGTAAAGCTAAGCTCAACTATTACAAAGAAAGAGACATTATGATAGCTACTGTTAATATCCAATTGTCTCGTTGTGAAGTGCTGTGTTGTTTACATTGTTCTGTTCCAATCTGCTTAGATCTGTCCTCTTTTGTTTTATTCTCTTTAAAATAAAAAAAATTTTTTTAAAAAGAATCACTTGGGATGCAGACGAGTTGTGAACTATCGACCAAAGCATTCTGCAGCCTTCCAACACAATAGCTTGAAGGTTCCAGTTGACTAGAATGTCAGGCACTGTGATCCTCAGCAGTTCTGGAGCACCCTCAGCTCTATCATGCCATGTGGAAGTACAGGGCATTGGTAAATGCACTCCTGGCATCTGAGTGGAGACAATTCCAGCCAAAACTTTTAGCTTGATTAGAATTCCTTTCCCTTCCAACTGTCAATGATTATAAAATCAGGCATTTTGCTTTGTAAGACTTGTGCTTTAAAAGTGATGCTGAAACAGAGGGCATCCATTCATTTTCAGTTCTCAGGAAACCTCTAAACAAGATTCTGGCCACTTCCTCAGCTACCTCATGCTTTCTTGTTTGTACATATTATCACCCTTATCCTGCAGCTGACATATTTGATTTATGGCTCTTAATATCTTTGAAGTAATGCACTTGATAATCGTAGTCACTGTATTGATTTTCATAAAACTAGTTTATTCAAAGCCTGTGAATCACACACTTTTCATCTCCAGCTGCTTGGTTGGTGATGCAAATATTCATCTAGAGTTGATGCTTCTATTTGCACAACCTTTACTCTGGGACAATATCTTCCAGTAGTCCAAAGAATCTATCCACTAAGTAACTGTGGGTTGCTAATCAATTCACACAACGTTGTTTTATCTCTAGGATTTTATGTATATTCAAGATGTCCAAATAAAAATAACTGTATGTAATAAGGAGAAAAATTGCTTAGTATTTAAAAAAAAAGTATACACATAGTTAATAGCTACTATTTTATGAAAGGAAGGTCAGAACTATAAAGAGAGAAAAGAAGCAGATGCTAACATTTAATCTTTTTCTGATAGAAGCTGGTCTCTGCCTGAGGTAAGTTTTCTTGATGGATTGCTAAGGTATTAAGTGGCTGGTTTTGATCTCCTTTTATCCAAGTGTGTGTTCCCCTAGGAGGCCCATAAACAGCTTTTACAAGCAGTCATTTTGTTCATGTTTAATGGGCCTGGTGTATTTGCTACTCTCTGCCCTGTAATTTGCTCAGCTCACCACCATCAATATTCAAAACCTGGAGTCAAGGATTGGACAGAGCAGGTTACTGATCAGCAATGTTAAAAGACATAAACTGAATCCCCATCTTCATAATGCAGAAGCCCTGTCTAATAGGACTTTCCTGTCTCTGCCACCTCACCCAAAGCTTGCTGATTTGTTTTGATGTACAGTGCATGGAAAGAACTATGAATAGGAAGTCTGAGAATGGAGGTTGCTTCCCATTCTGCCAACAACCAGATGGGTAGAAATGGTCAAGCTAAAGTTCCCTGAACATCTTCTGCTCTGGAACCCAAGTAGTAACTCTTCTGCCTATCTCACCAAATCACTGTGGGAATGAAGTAACACAGTAAACTAAGGCACATGATAAGTGCTAAGTCACTGATCAAACATGCTCATACGTTTGTTGATCACATGAGATGACTAAGGGAAGATATTTAATACTACTTAACTTAGGTAAAGAGGATAGAGATGGCTGATTGATAGAGACACAGACACAGAGATACAGAGATGTGTATAGATACAGACATACACAAATATGCATGAAGAAATTTCCCATATACCATCATATCTCAGTCCTCATTATTAATTCCTTCTGGAACTCATGATGACTTCCCAAACCAATGAGTACTGAACAAATTTTTCCCATAAGAAATGATGTAGCTAGAAATAATTCACAAAAGTTCCCCAGAATCTTTCAAATTCATATTAACCTTTTAGGCTTAGTGCTATCACTCTTACCCTTTCTGCAACCCTTGATAAGACTTACTACATGAAAGTCCAAGACAGTAAAGAGAAACCTGTGAGCACCCTACACTGTTCAAGCTCTGATGAGACTCTCCTGGCACCAAGTGATCAACATGAGAAGAGTTTGGAAGCTGGCAAAGCTGACAAATGCCAAGTTATGGCTGTTTACGCATACAGCTCTGTGTTAAGTTCATAGGAAATACATGCAATTTAATTCTGGGTCAGTCTAATGTGAGACCTTCATAAGTACAGAAAAAGGATAACCTCATCCCGCCCTGCAGAACTGGGCTGTTCCCTGGTCCGTTTCTCATGCTCACAGCGGTGTGTGAGCTCTACCCCGACAGTGATAACCTGTCTGCTGCTCTCCAGGCCACAGCCAGTGCAGATTCCTAGGCACCTGCCCATGGTGGCACCTGACTGTGTGCTGTGTAACACTGAGAGGAGGCCATGACCCCAACTACAGTCTTAGAGAAGCAGCAGCCAAATGCAGGGAAGGAGAAGCACGATCCTAAAAGATATCAGGAAACAGATGGAGAATTCCTAGTCCCCTTCCCAAGCCTCAGACTCTTGAGAATCTTTGGTCCCAAGGTTCTGCATTTTAAACCCCGAAATTCGAGAAATACCCAGGAGAGGCCGTCTTAGAGACTACTGTAGTCCATTTCCAAATCAAAAACCAACTTAGTAAAGTGACAGGATGAAGGGAAACCTTGGATCTGAGAATGGCTCCCACTTCTTAACAGCAGCACAATCTTGGGAAAGTCATTTAACCTAAGTCCCACTTACAAATGATAAAGATAAAGCACATCTCACAAGATTCAAAAAGGACAAAGAGAAAAATGTACAAACATACCACACAAGTGACAAGAGTCTATGATCATAGGGGCGGCCACACTCTTACTCTTGTTGTCACAGCTGCTGGCACCTTCACCTTTGGTCACTGACTGGCAGGGAAAGGCAACTTCTGACTGACTGCAGGACCCATGTGGCCCCCCAGCCAAGAGAGCTGGTCCATCCCAAGTGACAGCACCTGCAGCCTTCTCTCACCCAGGCACCCTCCAGCCTCATTCTCAGATCCACTCTCTGCTCTAGGGTTTTATTGAAAAGGTAAGGTCAAGCCTATCATAACAATAAGAGGTACTAGGTACCATTCACCAAATACTTTCTACACATTATCCTCTATATTCTCAGAACAAAACAGCCCATTTTGAAGTATTATTGATATCTCTTTCCTTTTTAAAGAGGAAAGAAATGAAGGCACAGGGAAATCAAGAACTTGCTCAAAATCACACTTGTCATAGGTGACAATGTCAAGCAGTCTGGCCCCAGAGCCTGTGCTCATGGGCACTGTGGTACACCATTTCTTGCAGGCAAAACACGTCTGGTATCCTGCCCTCTCTGCCCTCCTCTGAGACACAGAGAGTACCAAGGTACAGCAAACGAAGAGCAGTGTTAGAGGCCCATGCTCCATGTGTGTGTAGACACAGCCAAATCCTTCATCAACCTGCCCAGGCTCCTTCCAGCAACACAGCTGTGCCACTCAGCATTATTTTCTTTTTAATTTAGAATGTGGTTACATACAGAAGAAATTTAAGTACATTCTTGATAGTTTTGGTCCCGGTTTAGGAAAATATCAATGCACAGTCACATACAAAAGTTACTAAGGAACCCAAGATATCAGCAGCAACGATCTGATGCTTTCCACTAGAGTATGAGTCTCTAGCTGAAATGAGTCAAGAGTTGAAAACTGAAAGTTCTTCCACTGCTGGATGTAAAAATACAGTGCTTTAAGATCCTACAAGAATACAACAACAGCATCTAACTAGATTTCCCAAGGGTAACTAAAAGTACAGCACAATTTCTTTTCTTCTGTAAGAGACAGAAATGCAAATTCTATCTTTTTTTTTTTAATTTTTTTATTTAAACAAAAAATTTTGAAACACAAAGAGGGTAGAAACAATACAAAATCTCAAAAATAAAACAAAACAAAAAAACAAAAATAGTAACCAGTAAGAAATCACTAGTTGATAATTACATACTTTCCGGTTAGATGCAGTTGTTAGATGCAGTTGTTCAAGTTACAAAAGTAAAACCCACAAAGTGGACATCCAAACAGTGAGATTGCAGTCAGTTTTGCTCATCCATCCAACTAAAACTTTAGCAACATGGTTATTAGTTCCACACACTCAAACATACATGCAGTTATATCCTTTAGAATACTCTTTTCCTTTTTCTTTACAACAACTATAATCCATTCTCGTAAACTACTTAGAAGTTCTACACTTGTATAAGTCTCTACACATATACCTAGCCTTTCTGTATTAGAGGGAGGAACAAATCAAAACAAGTCAACAATACAAATTCCTAGAGAAACATGAAATGAAAAGAACATACAAAAACACAACACTAGGTGATCTACGGTAGTCACTATGATGTCTCTTGTTATTTTTAATAAAATTGTCTATATCATCAAATATAGCATAAACTTAGTGTTGCATTACACTATTAATAAAATCTAAACATTGGAGACATTATAGGACTTCAGAGGCAGTTAACAATCAAACCAGAATGGGTATCCTATTGAATCCTGTCATCTTCAGAGTAGTTCCCCCTATTCTCAGACTCGACACTCTCAAGCATACCAGATTCAAATAAAATCAGTCAAGATAAAACAGCCATATAACCAATCTTCTCTGTCTTATCTCTGCCATGCTATTTTTCTGTCATTGTTGTTTGTTTACTTTTCTCCTTCATTCCACTGTCTGCCCCTTTCTTTGAGGCCTTTCTGCCATTGTTCCTGGAACCCTGGTGATTTTCTTCTCTCTCTCTATAAAGTCCTTCAGTATTCTTTGCAGGGTTGGATTGGTGGTCACAAACTCCCCCAGTTCCTCTTTGTTGTGGAAATATCTTGTCTCTCCATTATTTTGAGAGACAGTTTTGCAGGGTACATTATTCTGGGTTGGAGGTTATTTTCTTTCAGGGCTTGGAATATTTCACTCCAAGCTCTTCATGATTTGATGGTTTGCATTGAGAAGTCTGCTGTGATTTTGATGAGTTTTCCTTTATAGGTAATCTGTTTCTTTTCTCTGATTGCTTTTAATATTCTGTTCTTGTGATGGATTTCTGGGATCCTGATTATTATATGTCTGGGTGTAGATCTGTTTTGGTTGTAGCTGGCTGGAGGTCTGTATGCCTCATTTATCTGAACTTCACTTCCATTACCTATGTTTGGGAAGTTTTCCTTAATTATTTCTGTAAATAGACTTTTTATTTCATTTGTATTTGTTGCTGCATCTTCATTCACATATTTTATTCTTAGGTTATAAATCCTCTTGTCATCTTCTAGCCTTTACACCGTTGCTTCCTGGTTCCTTGTTATTTTTAAAAGATCCTTCCTTTCACAATCATTCTTTGCAAATCTATCTTCAAGTTTTGAAAGTTTGTCTTTAGTTTCTGTTAAAAGGTTTTGCCAGGTTTCAATGGAGTTTTTAATTTCCTGATATTCTCTTTGGATCTGTTTCATATATTCTAGGTTTTGTTTATTTTCTTCATCAAAGGCTTCTCTCCTTTCTCTGGGTTCCTCTATTCTTTCATTTGTGTCTACTTGAGGATTACCCAGGACTTTTTATTAATCTTCTTATATCTTGCTTCACCTGAGTTAGAATTTCAGATTTAAATTCACGGATGTATTTCTTTATTTCCGATGAGGCTTCTCTGGCATTACAGGTTTGCTGCTCTCAACCTCCTCTGCATTTACCTCTGCTGGACTCACTTTCCCTGGTTCCACAGTTGGGGACCTTTTGTTCTTTCTCTGTCTTGCCATGTTTCCGGCCCCCTTCAGAGAGGTGGGTGGTGGAGGTCTCTGGGCCTTTCCTGTTGCTTACAGTTTTGCTGCAATGCACTCGCTAGGGAAGTACTGCCCCCCTAGTCCGCTGTGAATCTGTGAGTTGCACACTGAGAGCTGAATCCTCCCGCTATGCCAGTCAACCAGTTTCTGCTTCAACAAGTTTGTGTGTTCCCTGGGGATGCCACTGGCCCAGGAAAGCCTCATCCCTGGCTATTGGGTTTCAACCAGGGGTGTGGCCCTGCCCGAGGGGATCCCACCAATCTGCTTTGGACTAGGAGTCATCAGTAGACACTGCCTCGGGTTTTGATTCAAGCCGGCCCTGCCCAACTCCAAAATGTCACCCAGCCAGTCCTCCCCATCTGGGGAATCCAGTTCCTATCACTCACCAAAGTTTGTGCAGGTCAACTGGCTGTTTCCACTCCCTGTCTCAGGGCCTCCCCCAGCTGAGGGTCTGGAGCTCACCAACCCCCACTCTCGGCAGAGCCACAATCTCAGCTTAATCGTGAGTCACCTGACTTTTAAGATGTGCTGGTACAGCAACCAGGGCTTGCCCAGCTCCAGCCCTCTGTCCACACTTCTTCATCTTTCTTTTTTCTTTTTCTTTTTCCTCAGTTTCTTCCTGGTTCATGAGAATTCCTCTCCTTTTGTCTGGCTTTCTCCATGTTGTGAGATTCCAGCGTCTGAGTTGTTTTTATTTTTTTTTTTCTCAGAGAGGATCTCTTATTGTGCCACCACTCAGTCAGCCATCTTGCAATCCCTCCCGTAAATTCTATCTTCAATGAAGCTCAGAAGTGCAGATAACCTCAAAGTATAGTATTAATGGAAGAGTAGGGCTAGGGTATAGCTCAGTGAAAAAGTGGTTGTATAGCCTGTATGACACTCTGGTTTCAATCTCCCATACTACAAAAATAAAAAGCATCAGGAGTCACATGAAAGTCAAGATGGGTACTGGAAAATAAGTGGAAGAGAATGTCTCTGGCTATACAGAGCCCAAATCCAGAGACACAGCAAATTCTCTAAAGCTGCAACTTTTATGGCACAAAGCCAGCAATCCCTTGGATGGAAAAAAAGCAAGAGCTGGGAGCTTGGCACAAAGGAAAACTAGAGAAGGTGGAGATGGATGAAGAACCATACAGATGAAGTACAGATGGAGATAGTAATCTGTCAGTGAAACAGGATGGCAGACAATCTCAGCTGCCAACATCAACTAAGTAGCGATAAAGCAAGATAAAATAATCCACAGCCATAACTCTATCGTGTAAGAATTCCTAAAATATGGAACCATGAAAATGTTGCCATATGATTGATGAAAACTGTGAGCCAATATATCAACAGAAATTTTTAAATTGATTAAGAAACAACTGTAATTACAAAATGAGATCTCAGAGCAGAGATTTAAGAACACAGATGAAGTACAGCATCATGACAGGAATAGTTTTCCTCTGGAAAGAAGACAAAAACGAAGTCATAAAACTGATGGCCACACTGAAAGCTGCACAAAAAATAGACACAACACCAAAAGGGATGTAGAGAACAGGACAGGGAAATACAAGCAAATGAGTGGAAATGAAGAGTTTAAAAAAGATTATAAATAAAATAATGGAGAGAGAAGACAGAAAAAGATCTAACAAAGTGGTCTCTTTACTTCCTCCCTCCCCTTGAAAAAATTAAACTGAAGTAATAGAACACTAGAAAAGCAAGGTAAGAGGATTGCAGTAAGTTGAAGGCCAGCCTGGAATACACAGTAAGTCCAAGGTCAGTCTGGACTGAATAGGGGAACCTTGTCTCGATAGACAGATAGATAGATAGATAGATAGATAGATAGATAGATAGATAGACAGGGAAGTATTCAAACCTCCAGGCAAAACATTCAATTCATTTATTAAAGGAAAAAATCTTGTAGCCTGAGACCCTGGAAAACAGGACAATAGCACAAAAACTAGGAGTTTTCTAAGAAAGAACATAGGACACAAGAATTTGTAGCCAACAAATTATTGATTGAGTATAGACAGAAATCTCAGCCTCCCAGGAGTAGCTCTTGAAAAAAAATTAGTAGAGGATGTATATTGGTCAAAAATGGTGAAAAATCTCCAAAGGACACACTGGCAGTGAGGCCTAACTGTAGAAGTAAATTTAAAATGATGAAGGATTGTGCTGAAAAATAGGTTTTCACTGCTATGAAGACACACAAAATTGCAATGATAAAACTCATAAAATTTAGAAGCAAAGGATACATGAAACAAAAAAGAATACACTGAATTCCTTACCTCTTATAGATGGGGTAAAAGAGCAATTAATGACATTTAACTAATAAATAATAAAAGGTAAATACATCAACAAACAGGTATTGAAAACAAAGGGAAAAGAAAGAAAATGCTAGAACTATGAATTCAACTTTTCTCACAAAGGTGAAAATTGAAGATTACCTATATACCTGTCTTGGGGGAGCTGGAAATCAAACTTAGGATCTTGCAAGGGAGGCACTGTGCCGCTGAGCTAAATCCCCATGGGACATAAGGCAGAGGAGGTGGGACAGAGTACAGGAAGTGAGGTAAGAGGGGGTGTACCTTTGAAGGGGAGATCCCTCCCACCAGCACCTGCCTGTCTCCTTTAGCTTCCTACTGATAAAAGGTGAGTGGTCTCCTCTGCCACATACTCCTTTCAAGTTGTTTTATTTCAGATATTTTGTCCCAGCAATGGGAAGCTAAAATACTCATCAGGAATAGATACCAAAAAAGATAGAAAATGTGCTTTATCTTAGAATATTGAAAACATCCTCCTTAAAATCAAGAATAAGACAAGGAGGTATACTTTAACCGTTTTAATTTTCACTTGAGGTAATAGGATTAAAAGAAAAATAAATCTATCATCACTGGCAAATGGTATGGTTAATTCTCTACACAGAAAATGTAGCATTCTTTATGTGTTTTAAAACAAATATTAAGAAGTCAACACTTGCACTCACCAACCACAATTAATTAGCAATGGTTTTTAAAGATACCATTTTCAATAGCAACAAAAACATAGATTACTTATAGGAAGTCTAAACATGTGAAAGACCATTTAAAACTAGGGAATTTTATTTTTAAACAGTAAAGAAGTGAGTATTATTGGATACAGAAAACAATGTTGCTGGTTCTTCCCCAAATAACTTATAGATTGACTACAATTCTAATCAAAATCCAAACAAAATTTCCCTAAGACTTGAAAGACCCAAATTTATATGGAAAATAAAACCACTAAAAAAAGAACAAAGTGGAGAACTTGTTTCCAAGAGATTTTTTCCAAAGGTATCCTGAAGTTCTACTAATTATGCTATAGAAATGAAGGCAGTGTAGAACTGGGGAAAATATAGACAAATTGGTCAAGAAAAGGATACAGCGATCCTAGAACAGACCAACATACATGTATGGAAAACTGATTTATGACAGAAACTGGAATGCAGATCAATGGGGAAAGGAAAAATTATTTAATAAATTGTACAATAAAAAATAATGAACCAATTAGCCATTCATAAAGTAAATATGAAATGGCATTCCTACCTCCCATCATATAAAAATTCAATTCTAAGAAGAATAAAGACTTAAATATGAAAGACAGAACTATAAAACTTTTGGAAGGTAATGTAAGAAACTATTTTTATATTAGGTCAGGAATGTGATAAATAAGCATAAAAGGTATAAATCATAAAGTTTGGAACTAAGATAAATTTAAATCAAGAACTTCTCATTAAAAAACCGTAAGAAGAGTGGAAAGGCAAGTTACAAAGTTAGAAAAGATTTTTTCAGTACATATATTTCACAAAAGGATTGCTATGAGAATGTTGTTTTTTTAAAAAAAATATGCCTTAATTGAAACCAAATCCAGGCATCATGGTGGCACATCCCTACAAAGCCAGCTTGCAAAAAGCTGAGGCAGGGAGATCACAAGTTCGAGTTCAGTCTTGGCTACCTATGTAGCAGTAAGATCATATCTCTAGGGAGAGGGGAAAGAAAGGAAATACTAAAAAATGTGTGGCATTACATGAAAAAAGAAATTCTTTTCAGCATTATTTGAAATGTCTAAATATTAAAAATATTATAAACATCTTTCCAAGTGCAATGTACTACTATACAGCCCTTAACAAGAATAACTGAGTCCTGTGGGTACTGATATGAAAGAATTTCCAAAATGTATTTGTCAGTAACAAAAACAAGGTACATATGCTGTATAATTACAGTGGTTGATTGATTATGTCCACTTGAGAAGTTTAGAAGCTTAACTGAATTGGCTCAGCAATTCTATACCCTAAGATGTAAAGGACCTGTCCTAGGGTGGCTGTCTGCACCCTAGGGTATAGAGGACCTACCCTAGGGCCACTTGTTACCTGGACAATATAAAAGGGAACAGGTTTCTGTTCTTCAGAGGAGCTCCAGTCTTCACCTTCAGCTTGAATGTCATCTCCTAGCTTCTAGGACTTTTCAGATCCTTCTAGCACAGATCTCCCTTGGATTCTTCAGCCTCTGGTATAAACTCATGAACCTTCCACTGCAGACCCATCAGCATCCTGATATGGACTTGCACCAGTAAGCTCCAGACCTTAGACTGGAGTCTCCAGTGTGTGAATACCTTCTGCATTCTTTCTCATCCAACTCTTGTGTTTGACCATTGTAAGCCCATCTTGTAATTTCTTATACATCTGTATATCTTGTGTTATATCTTGTGTTATAGCTGTTTCTCTAGTAAAACTCTGATTGATACAATGATGTTTTAAAACCTCAAAAAACAGATATAGACATATGTGAATGTGTATTTGCATGTGTGTATATTTATATGTGTATTCACATGTGTGTTTTTGTACATACACACACCCAGAAGCTATCATTACAAAGATGTATTAAAAACAGATTCAAGCCACTCATTTTAGGGATGAGTATAGTGAATGACAGGCAAGGTACAGATGCAAAGAGTTTAGCTTTCATCCTACAGTCTTCTTTACACACATGTATGTAAGACCTATCCAAAACAATGAATCAGTATTTTAAAATGAAGTGGGCACTGCTTGTAGTGGACCTTAGAATCTGGAACCAGGGGATCTGTGGAGAGTAGGAATTAAAGCTGCTTCTTGAGGCTAGACCCAGGCTGTTGGAGCATGAGAAGACTTACTATGTAGTAAACAGCAGGGTGGCAGAGGGGTGGGAGGGGAGGCGATCTGTGAACAGAGGAGGCCACAAAGATTAGGAATTCCTGCTCCATTGGTGCAAAAGGTAGAAAGCAGATGGTCTGATCCCGGGTATCAGCATCCTGCAAGCTGTGTTTTGTTTTTTAATTTTTGGTTTTGTTTTGCTTTTGAATGCTGGTGACTGTGCTCAGGACCTTCACACTGAGCTATAGTCCCACCCCCTTTTGTTTGTTTTTTATTAATATGTTTACAGTACATACAATTCTACTTATTGTGGGGAATTGATACATGTTCATAACATAGCTCAGTTCTTTTTTAGTCCCCTACTCCTCCCATCCCTTCCTTCGCCTTCCACCTCTTCAACCCCTTCCCATTTGCAAAAGCTCTGTTTCCATTTGTTTTCTTTCAAGGGTTTTTCTATCTTCTTTCCTTCCTTTCTCACTCCCTTACTCTCCCTTCCCAACATGTCTTGTTCCTCATACTTTTTTTTTTTTTTTTTTGAGGCAGGGTCTTGCTATGTAGTCCATGCTGGCCTTGAACTCACAGCAATTCCTGCTACCTCGGGCTCCTGAGTGCTTGGATTACAGCCACATGCCGTTATACTGTTATAACTTTCTCAAACATAAAATACTATTCCAGTTATTTTATGTTTGAGAAAGGATCTAGCTAAATGGTTACATTTCCCAGGTTGATCCAGAACTTGCCATTCTCCTGCCTCAGCCTCCCAGAGCACTGGCATTGCAGGCCTGTGCCACCACATCCAGCTCCTTCAAATGCTTGATACCCAGCCAACATGATCTTCCTGGGAAAGCTCTCAGAGGCCTCCAGGAGGAAGAGGTAGCAGCTAAGAAGGCAAATAGGTGGAGAAAACTGGCCTAGCAAGGTAGTAAGGAGAGAGAAGAAACAGGAAATTGGCCATTCCTCTCAGGCAGCAGAGGCAGATAGTACCTAGTCTGGGCCAGTTATGTAATTTGCAAGGCCCAGTGCAAAGTAAAACACTGGACTTCTTGTTCAAGCATCAGGTAAATGTCCCACTCAAGGTATAATACCAGTACCAGGTCATTTTCTTCTGCAACCTTTCTCAGTTTGTCCTGGTGATTTACCTCTGTTATGCAACAAAAATAAAATTGCAAATTATTATCCTAAATTTCACAGTTCATCTTTATATTGTGTGACAGCAGTTTTAAATGCAAATATAAAAGTATTTAACTCATATACAAAATCTCAGAAAGTGCAAAGTTCAAACATGCATATGGATTTTGTTCTTACCAGAATGGTGAAAATACCACACACAATTAACCTAGCTGTTTTATTTTACTTGTTAACATGCACGCATTCTACCAACACTGTGTGCCTTCAGTTTCTGGGTGAGTAAATACAGATGAGCAGGAAAGGGAAATGTGATTGCCCTGTCCCTCCCTTTCCTGATGTCATTAATTTCTCCATAAGTGGTTGACTAACATGAGTAAGCTACAGCCATGAAAAGGGCAATGATTGGGTTCCTGGGTTGTTCATGCATCTAAAAGTGCCATGGTCTTCTTTCTGCTCTTGAAGCAAATTTAAGTTCAAGTGGAAAAGAATGGCTTTTGCAGACTGTCAGCGTTGCTGCTGTCTTTTTCACATATATAACACTCTTGGCCTTTAGACATGTTTTCATCTGGACAGCTTATCAAAAATGGAGAGTTTTCCTCTCTATCCTGGACAGCTAGTCACTTTCCATAATAGAACCGCATCTGTGTGGAAGGCAAAATAAACAAAATTCCTTTGAGAACTGAAGAATTCCCATGATCAAGGCAGAATTCAACACTCATCACAGAGCCTCACAGCCACGATGCAGCAAATGGATGCCAAGGAAACGGCAGACACGCTCACTGGGCAAATCTCTGCTCACTCATACGCCTCACTGTTCCATCAATCATCCTTACAGAGAGCAAATTCAGAGATGAAACTACTAAGAATTCCATCATGATGGCAGCCAAGCATTAAAGCAACTGCAAGGCACATCTGAGTAGAGGACTCCATGCAACTATGCAGTCACCAGGCAGGAAGCCGGCCTGAGCCAGGAGTGTTCTCTTAAAAGAGAAAATCTGCATAGGTAATCAAAACTGGTTCCCCAGCCAGTACATGATTTTTTTCTGCTTAATGTCATCACCATAAATACTTAAGAGGTACATTGTTAAAGCCATCGAATTGAGAATATGTTGCACTGACAAGTACAATGCATTTCGAGGTTCTGTTTATCAGTTCATTAACAAGCTGTCTGAGTGAGAGCAAAGACAATGTTCAGAGTGCTCTAGGTGATATTGCTACTCAAGTCTGATGATTATTAACACAGGATATGGAAATTTTCCCTAAAGAATTATGAAGAATTCTGCAGCCTGGAGTTACTCTTCAGGCAATAAAGTCAAGATGATAAACTCGGGGATCTGTATGCAGTGAAGACACAGATGGGATTCTGGAGTTCAATTCACTAGGAAGTTTGTCTAAAAGATCTTGGGTTTCTAGGCATTAGTTGTTTTGCCACAGAATAAAAACTACATGATTGGAAGAAAATATTTCAATCACTATGATGTCTAGTCTATTGAAAGTTTTTCAAAATACATTTGACTTTCCAAACAAACATGGTCCCCTTATGGAAAGTGACTACCAGTCCAGGGCAGAGAGGAAAATCTCTCCATATTTGATAAACTGTTTAGATGGGCTGCTAACAGCAATATTTACCTTGGGGGCTCTGTGTGCTTTAAATAGAAACAGACAGGACAGATTGAGCATAGTACCTGATTCATAGAGAGTGCTTAACATATATGAGCTATTATTATTAGCTGTTAACCCCATTGCTGGTGAACTGCTATATGTTAGTCTTGTTAGAGGTAGAGATGATAGCAGCAACCCACATATTCCTTTCTTCATGTTCAACTCAATCTTTATTGAAACTCAAAAATAACCTTTCTTTGTAAGCATAGAGATATATTTTAGTAAATATACTAAAATTGAAATTTTAAAGCTAAAAAGGTTCAACCCATTATGGAGAGGAGGGTTATGTCAATGGGAAGCATGCTTCCGTGCAAAACTTAGTGCTCTCATTAGGGAAGAAGACTGAGTATGCCTTTCAGGGCAGAGATTTGCTTATTTTTAAAAATTTTTTGCATACATGTTTGAGTTCAGATTGATTACATTCACCATGGGGAGTCAGTACATGTACACAGTGTATCTTAATTCTTTCTACTTCCTTTTCCCCTCCTCTTCCCTCCTTCTCTTCTTAGTCCCCTTCCATTTGCAAAAGGTCTATCGTATATTCCTGTTCAGCCACTTCTACTTTTATCCTGATAGAGCCCCAGAGACATTTCTAGGTGAATCTCCCAGACCTTCATCAACAAGTGAGTAAGTGTGTCTGGCATACATCAAAAGATCTACTACACCCATGGGACAGGTTACAGGTTCACTGACAAAACATTTTCAGGACACATTGGTAAGAGGAATAATGGGATTTACTGGGCAATACCCAGGAGAGGCAAGGTCTGTCTATAGAAACAATGTATTTTTTAAAATGTTAAAGGTTATTATTATGAAGAACCATGCCAATAAATCTGACAACTTGTATGAAATGGAAAAAAAATCCTTGAAAGACTCAACTTACCGAAAGAAACAAAAAAGACCCTTATACAAGCTAGATAACTACACTACTAATCTCTGTTAAATTCACCAAAAAGAATGGTTTGGGCTTTCATTGTTCGATTGTTTGATCATTTTTTCATGACTGTATCTTGTAATCTGAAGAACTACTTTAAAGATAACAATACATAATGTTGTAGTTAGGCACTGCATGGAAAACAATTATATACAGGACACATAATTTATAGTATTATTTTATAATAGTCACCCAGAGTCAAATATAAGACGTGCAGGAAATCTCTCCCCACACTAAGGACTTAGAGAATCCACCTGAGGGCCTGGACCCCATGGCAATGTCCTGCAACTAGTCCTGTCCGAAGACCTAGAGCCTATGACGGTGCCTCTCACAAGTTCAGCTGGAGGTCTAGAGCCCACGACAATGACTCATACAACTCCGTTTCACAGACCTGCACTGCGAAGACCCAAAGGTCAGCAGTGGAAGCTAGAAAGTCTGTACCAGCAGGATGAAGGATCTGTGCCAGCAGGCCGAAGGATCTGCACTGGAACCAAGAAGTGACACTCAAAATAAGGACCAGGGCTTTCCTGAAAAGAACCACAGGCATCCTTAGCAACAAAAAGTTTCCAAGCTCCTCCAACAACGAGAACAGCCCAGTTCATATCACAAAGCCAGCATGACAGCTTCTACTGGAAATTGAACAGCCAGGAAGTGATACTTAAGGACTAGAACTCCTCCAAAGGGAACCACAGCCATTCGTAGTAACAAGGTCCTAAGCTCCTTTGATGATGAGAACAGCCAAGTTCATATCAGAAAAGAAGCTCACCAAACTCCTCCAGGAGAAACCATGGCAACAGGAGAACCCACAGCACCAAACAACGACTCTTCCTCTCCAGGTCTCCTTTTCAGGCTGGTAACAATCCTCAGGTGGGCCATCTACACTCAGCATGACACTGATTTAGTTCATGTGGTGTTTAAATTGACCATCAGTTTTCAATCCACCACATGCAATATATTAACCAGTGTTAATCTTCTATGATTTTATTTTGAAATTCTGTATTGTCATTTTTGTTCTTTTTTATTTTTAAAATAAAAAATTGTTGGAAACAAAAAAAAAGAAAGAAAAAGAACTTGAAAAGGACAAGTAGTATTATATCTGTTAAAGAGATCGAGTTTAAAATTAAAAACCTCTCCACCCAAAAAGCCTCAGGCCCAGACAGCTTCACTAGTGTAGGACAGCCAAGACAATCTTGAAAAAAGACAACAGGGAAAATTTCTCAACTTCAAACTTCACATAAAGCTGCAGTGATCCAGACACTATTGGTCTAAATATAAACAGATCAATATAAACAGATGGAAGACAGAATTCAGAAATAGACTCACGCTGTTTGATCAGTCGATTTTTAACATGCACTAATGAGTTTAGTATAATAATTTACTTTGTACAGTGTATATACCACTGCCAAGTCATGTTTCAAAGTTCACGGCCTCAGTCATTCGATGATTTTTGCTTAGAACCTAATAATTATTTAAGAAAACCCTGGCAATTTTGCAGAAACTGAAAATACTGTATCTTCCGCGATTGTTTTTTGGTAGGAGATTTGCAAGTAGCCAATCCAAGAGCATGATTCATTCTCTTTGCTGCTGATTGGCTGCTGCCCTGTAACCAGCATTCCTGCCTCACAACAGGTTGCTGTGCCACATGTAGCCATCTCCTTGGCTATCCTGGTTTTGTTCTTCTTAAAACCCTAAGTTTCCTAAGACGCCACCAAAATGCCCTACATATTTTAAGGCTTCTGGTAAAGAACCTACACCAGAAGAAGGTTAAAATACTGCACAGTATTTTTATTAAATTAAATTATTACCATAAAAATTAAAGTACATAACTGTGGGAAACATAGCATATTTGTTTAAATCATAAAAATAGGTATTTATAGGCACTTTTCTGACCTTGCATTGAAATTCACAGATTTTCACAAATCACAGATGCTCTAAGAACATAATCCCCGCAAATTTCAGGGGGTTCCCTGCACCTGATAAGGTAGGCACCTGTCAGTTATCCCCGGTTGGATCCAGAAGGAAACTGAGGCACAGAGAGATTATATAGCCAACCCAAGGTTACACAGCTAGAAAGAACAAGGCCAGACTTCAGATTCAGGCAGTCAGCCCCAGGAATCTACACCCACACTGAGTTTACATTGCAAAACACTCTGAAAACAGGGAACTGAGTGTATAAATGGCAATCCAACTTAAACTTATAGTATAAATGTTTTAAGCTACATTTGTGGGAAAATGGAACATATTTGATATTTTTTAATTACAATACACATAGTCATATTAGAGTAACTAACAGATGATCCTAGAGATAACTCAGGTTGGTTATTCTTAATTGAAAAACGAAATAAAATTGTGTTAAGATTATAAGCAGTGTTGGAACAAAAGGGTCCAGACTGGAGGTAGGGACCACCTGTCCCAGCTTTGGGGAGTAATTTGTCATCATTATTGTTAGCTTGTCAGGCACATGGTGATACTAGGCAGACCAAGAAACTTTTATATGATTTTCCACTGTTTCTGAAATCTTCACACATTTTCCATCTCTCCATTGTCTGTACCCCTAATAGATCATAGTCATCATTCTCATTGTTCTTTTCCTAATTAAACTCCCCATATTTGTGAGTTTACAGTTTTAGACTTATGAGAATTATTTGAATAGTTTATATGGCTTGTTTGTTCAACTGAATTTCTTAAAGAAAATAGAGAACACTGTATTTGCAATGGCAATTTAAGGCATATGAGTCAGGCTGTAAATGTTACTTTATAAAATATGTCAGATTTACAAACAAAAAACTAAGATTGGTGAGTTGAGCCTAACAGTTGAAGGAGTAATGATGAAAGCATTTTACTCGGCAAGCCTTTTCAAAGTGTTTGTCACACACTAACTCAGGGATTCCTCACAACCACCCTATTGATCTTCCAGGTTGACAGAAATAGAAACTAAGACCTCAACTGGAGGTAACAGTCAAGACACTGACCCAGGATGGTCCAGCGAGTGAGTTGGTGTGCACAAGGATGGAACATGGGTATGTCACTGGCCCAAGATCACACAGTTAGCAAGTCATACAGCTGAGAACCAAACACAGGCATCTGCTAAGCTCTGAAACTTAATTAAGGTACATATTAATTTTTAAGGCCGACGTAGACCCTGAAAATCTCCTATGAGCATTACAGGCTATGTTCAGAGATAGTTAGGATGCCATGAAGCTCAATGACACCACTGACCTCATTAGTACATTATCATCATAACGGAAGAAACTTAAATGGAGCTTACTAACTTGCTTAAAATCAACTACAGTGCCTAATAAGCCACAGGGGTAATATTCTGTCCCAAATAAGTCCAACTCCAAAGCCACTAATTTCCACCATGATGACAGAAAGTGCCCTCACTAGTGTGCTTTGCAAACCTACTGCAGAGGCAGCATTTGAAAACTTGATGGAAACACAGAATCTCAAGGCCCCTGGAGAATAAGAATCTACATTTTAACAAGATCTGCAGGTAAGTCAAGCACATTTTAATAGTGAGAAGTGCTACCCTCATTGACCTGACCTCTAACTCCCTGCCAGAGAGAATTTCTTGGGCCCCTTACATCTTACTTATGTTCCAGATATTTTCTACTCAGCCTGTTCTACATGAGGAGGAGGGATGAGAGACACCTGGTTGATGAGTATCATAGAAAAGAGAGAGCTAATAATGGAGAAAGGGCAGGAAATTTGGCAGAGTTTTCTGAACTTCTCATTTGGAAATAAGGTCATCCTTAATCTATATCACTTGTATATGTATAAAAAATCTAATCTTATCATTTCAGACACCCTTGTTTCATGTCCCAATCATATTACGAGCACATTAGAAGTCCTTTGTATATGCATAGTAAATTGAGTAATTTTCTCTCCTTTCTTTCTTTCTTTCTTTCTTTAAGAGTAAGAAGAATTTATTAGGAAAAGGAAAGCTTCTGTCTGAGAGGAATAGATGGGGACCCAGGAAGTGGGTTGCCCACAACCCCAATTCTCAAGGGTATTTATTGAGCAGTGCCACAAGGTGAGACAGGCTTAAGGTGGGACAGAGCTATAATCAATCAATAAGATTACAAGTATAGTCACTCAGGTAATACTGATCCAATGGCAAATTACAGGATGAGGGTGAGATGGGACAAAGCTATGGTCAACCAATAAGTATATAACTAGTTGCTAGGATAATATTGATTAAATGAGGATCAAATGGGAAGCAAGTCACATAGCAAGTGCACAGGGGCAGACAAGGACTTTCCTGAAAGGGGTGGTAAGGAGGTTTGGTCCTCACTCCAAAGTGATTGATGCTATTTATTCCTACAGGAAGTATATGGGTGAAGAGTTCCTTTTTCTGCAGCCTGGCCTTCAGTGAATGCACCTCCAGCCACAGCTGTCTACTGCATTAACCTCTGGAGGGCTGAGCTCTGACTGACTGCATACTATATTTCTACCTAACATAGTCATATTCCTCTCTCTTAAGAAGTACCCCTAACTTCCAGGAGGAAGTAAGGGTCGGAGACTGATACGGCTATTTCAGATGAAGAGGGTCGTAGTTGTGATCAGCAGTCAGAGATACTCCACATAGGGTCTAGCTTAAGACCCTCAATGGGTACTGTTCTTGTCTTGGATAGATGTGTAGCTTTAAGTCTGGAGGAGACAATGCCATAAAAACAATTAAGTAGGCATGGGCCAAATAATAATTATAAATATAGCCAACAAAGTTTTCCACCAGGAAGAATCAGTAATAGCTTTCCATAAAGAGGATAAGAAAAAGGTCCAGGGAATTACAGAATCTGACATGTCATTAACCTGTTATTTACTATCTTGAAAAGCTATTGAGACATTAGCAGACGGATCAGGAATGTACACACAACATTCAGCTTTTATAATTGCACAAGTACTCCCTTGTGCTGATGTCAGTATGTCTAAAGCCATCCAATTTTGGAGGATGGTTTGCCACATTAATTTTACTTCTTCATTCAGGAAAGAGAGACCAGCCATAGTGCTGTTTAAGGCCCACTGAGTATAGCTAGTTAAGGCCTCGATACATTTGTTGCATGACATCCTCTAACCCTAGGGAAAGGATAAAGATGGAGGCCAAGTGATCACACCAGTGAAATGGACTTCTAGACCATCAATGCCGTTAAGTGGGGTAAATTTGCGGGTTTGTCAGTACTTTTGATACTCCTGCCTTGTAACCATGCAAATCCCACTGAGTATCTTGCTATCTGTCCAGCGGGTATCCAAGACCACAAATTGGGTTCACAGGACCAATGAGTGCCTTTGGGGGCTTCCTATATAATTCTGGGGTGATTAAGCCAGTTTGTTGCACACCAGTCTTCAGCCCATAGTTATTGTGTGTATACACTGTCTGGGAGGTGTTCATCCCAAGTATTTAGTAGAGTGAGGCCAATGAGAATAGGAATGAGTCTTTTGTTCCCAAAATAAGGGGGCCTTTCTAGTAAGATGTCCTATAGTAGGGGTTAACCATAGATAATCATCTCATATCTGAAAATAGACATTTTGATATCTATGGTTGTTGGTCCTGTGGGTAGAACCCTTGCTTTTATTTAATGGGGGTCCTAGTAGGGCCTTTAGGAGGTTTCAGTGGCATTGTTAGAAAACATTCTATTATGTCCATGATTGTTAAAAGTATATTTTATAGTCCACTCAGCTACCCTGTAATGATGAGCTAAACAATGAACCACTGAACCCTTTCCTAACTCATCAATATAGTCTTATAGTTTTGAATGATTTTCTTAAAGATTTAGTTACCTGAACTTCAAATCTCAGCTCTTTATGTTGAAATAACAAGGAAAAGGAAATGAAAGTTTACCTTTTCATGGCTTAATCTAAAGGATGAATATGAACTTCCATCCCATCACTGACCCATTTGTTCTGTTCAGCTTTTTTTCCATTCATTTTTTCTATTTCTTTTTCTTTTTCTATTGTGACACTTCAAATTCAATCTTTCTAAAATTGAATTACCCATTTTCCTCCAAAAGTTGCCTTTTTCTTTTATAGTATCTCACTCAGGTACCCTCATTACACGGTAGACCCCTCTCAGTCCCTCACCTCCACCTTTGACCTCTGCCCTGACTGCAGCTGATCCTACCTTCTGACTCTCCCATCTGCTCCTGCCTTTTCACCTTTCCCTTATTGTCTGTCACCTGCACCACTGAGACTGCTTTCTAATTGGTTTTTCTGCTTCTGGTTCTGCTCTTCAAATAGTAAGCAGTTTCCTGTGGAGGAAGCAAATCTGATTATGTT
Source organism: Hydrochoerus hydrochaeris (assembly GCA_004027455.1). Lineage (NCBI taxonomy): Eukaryota > Metazoa > Chordata > Mammalia > Rodentia > Hydrochaeridae > Hydrochoerus > Hydrochoerus hydrochaeris. Next base: position 61,186 of record PVLA01007932.1, on the reverse strand, counting down.
ATACTCCTGAAAAACCTGTGATAGTTCCATGCTGCTTACAGGACAATGTGGAGGCTTTGGCCAGAGATGCATGAGATGGATATGCAGAGGAAAAGGACTTTTGGTGCCATATGCCAAAACCTCCCAGAAGACATAGTTAGAGATTAAAAGTCTACAGGGCCACAAGTCCAAGTGGGATCAAAACACACTGCCTAAGAATGAATGCTCTGGCTCTTTCCCCATACTGTATGTACCATTTAGGCTGGTCCCAAGGTCTGTCATTAAACAGACCACCCTGATCTTCCCAAGTCCTTCCCCTGTCCCCTGCATGAGTGCCTGCCCAGATGCCCTTCATCTTTTTTTCTCCTTGCTTTTTGTTCTATCAATAAAAGGCCACTGAGGCTTCAATTCAGGGCTGTCCTTAGCAGACTATCTCATACTGAGGCATCTGGGTTAATGGCAGCCCCTCTGCGCCTTCTCGGGATGTGGATCGGACACAGGCTCCAAGTAATCCTTTCTTTCAACCTTTGCACTGTGCCACAGTCATGAACTGCAACAGAACAATGTACAAATTCATAACATAGCACCACAGCCCTTCAGAACCACCCCAGTCTGGAGTTTGGGCTTCCTTCATGCCCTCCCCTATGCATTCTAGTGCCCTTAAGGGCCAGCTCACCAGTCCCCAGATGTGCCTTCCCTGCAGCACTCATCACCTCCTAGCTGCCAAACTCTTCACATGCATCCCAAGCTCAAGCAGAGAGTCTGGTTTCCCCTCCAAAACGGTGGTCCTCAGCCAGCATCGGCCTAAAATTTGTTAGAAATGCAAGTTCTCACACCTACTAAAACTGCCAAAGCCAAACCTGTGGGCACAGGCACAGTGACCTGCAGTTGCAAGCCCACCAGGTGACTAATGCAGGTGCATGTTTGAGAGCTACAACTGTCCGCGTGGTGGTCACTCTCTATTGCGAGTACTGGTGTATCCTGAGCGCTTAGCAAGGAATCCCTTGCCTGCAGGGAAATTGTGTTATTTATCTGAGCTTCTCTGGCATCTGAAACACAACCACTTCTACAAACCAAATAATAAACAAGTTGGGGCTGATGGGGAAATACTTGTCAAAGGACACAAAATTTCACTTATGATGAATAAGTTCTGGAGCTCTATTGCACCAGATGATGACTAGAGTTAATGTGTTGTGTACTTGAAAGTTGCTAAGTAGATTTTAAGTGTTCTCATCACTGAAAAGACACTAATAATGTGAAGTGATGGATATGTGCTAATTAACTTGGTTGTAATTATTTCACAAAACATACATCTACTAAAATATTGCATTTGAAGCTGTACATAGTGGCACATGGCTGCAATCTCAGGAGGCTAAAGCAGGAATATGGTTAATTTCAAGGCCACCCTGAGTTACACAGTGAAAACTTATCTAAAGAAAGAAATCATATTGAACACCATAAATATATACAATTTGTATTTGTCCATTATACCTCAAAAAAGCTTGGAAATTTTTCATAAAAGTTGTTATTAAAGGGACCAACAGTCCCTTTCCGTTGACAAAGGAGCCAAAGGAGCAAGCTTTTAAAGATCTGGCTTTTTTTCAAGTGCCTGAAGTATTAGACAGTCATTCGTGTGAAATTGCCTGGACTGGTTAAAAGGATAATTGACAGCCCACATGTGTAAAAAGGTTAATAAGAATAATCCCATTAAAGTGAATTAGAACAAAAAAGCTAACAGTTCACCTGAATGTGTTTGGCTATTGCTTCTCCTAGGAAACATATACTGTTACAGGCAGCTGAGTTAGTTAGAAATATTATAGGCAATCAGACAGGGCTAGGTACTCAAAGGAGCCAGTGTAGAAGCCCAGTACCTTGCAACTGTGGAGGAGACAGACACCTCCGGCTGTGGGCCAGGCCTCAAGACAAAAGATCAAACAAACGCATCCACATCCTAAGGACTGATATTCTAAATAGTTCCCTATCACCCCAGGAAGCCAGGAGTCACCATGCCAACCCCCTAGGGAAGAGTCACTGCTGTCTAAGAATACCTGCTCTCTACCTGACTCACTTCCACATTTGTTCCTAATGTAATCAGTTTTACCTGAACTATTAATCTTATTGGCTAACCATAGTTCTGTCCCACCTTGTGCCCATCTGCTTGTGAGTTCCCCAGTCTTCTCCCACCTTAAACCCATGATTTTACTCTATAAAAGTCCCTGGAAAAGACAGGGTCCTTGGCAACCTGCTCAGGACCCTTCTGTCTCTCTCAGATAGAAGCTTGCTTTCTCTCAATAAATATATTCTACTCTTAACCTCCGTTGTTCCTAAAATTTATTCTTCGATTTTAGAGAACATGAACTCGTACTGGACATAGTACGTTGGGAGCTTCATTCCCCTATATCAGTACCATAATGGTATTTTTATGTAACTCTAAGCTTGTATATACAAAATTAGAAAAACCTTGCTTCCAATCTGTGGCAACACCATAATGTCTATGTTACATGACACCGAGTATTAAACACTAATCCAAAGTGAAGTTACTTAATGTCTCCTGCTAGAGAAAGGCCCAACCCTCAGTAAACACCTCGTGAGGAATATTTGCTCACTGTTGATTTTATTCCCTTGGTTCTAATCGCTGCATTTTTAGTTAACCAAAAGAACCCACATGGTATAAACATGTAGTTCCCACATTTCTTTTCATGTAAAGAGAATTAATGATTGGCCTCATTTCAGACTACAGAATCTTTGTCATGTTTGGTTGAAAAGTCTTCATTCCCCTCAGAGCTTTCGGTAGTACAAAGAGCTTGCTGAGGCGTGTGTGCCATTGGTTCACCACCACTGGTCCAGGGTCTCCCATCTTGGGGTGAAACCAGGAGCATCAGTGCTGGTTTAACTTTCCAACACATAGTACAATACACCCTCAATTTTCCAGCAGCAACCATGCTGGGAAATCAATAACGCTTGATTAGTAACTGATCCCTCCACTGATCTAATGCACAAATCAGTGCCTTCCTCCAAGTGAGGAGAAGTCTCTGCATTCTTCTGCCCTGTGAGGACGACTCAGTCACACTGCTGCCACGGGTCCTGCACCCAGCTCAGGCTTCTACACGCTCTGAATACCATGAGGGTATCTCTTCTAGAACAGGAGAGCCCGTCAGACTCCAAGTGTTGCTTTCCAATGGAGCACAGCCAGTTGTCTCTGCGCTACCCCCCTTGCCTGTCCAGTAGATGGTGCTGCAGACCTGTGTAACAGTTCACTGGGCTTGGGGGAATGATGAGTGAGAATTATGGACAGGCATAGGATGCTGAAAATTTATGGAAGTTCATCCTTTCACCATTCCGCTCTGTGTATGCATCTTGGCGGGCACTTGAATAAAAGGCTGTCCATGTGAATGGAAATGTACAATTTGCCGCTTTATTTATCACCCCTGACAGCCTGGGGCATATATAATTTCAGGACAAGCACCTCCTGGTACCTCTGTGTTTAAAATGAAGCAAGTGTTTACTCAGGGAATAACAATTAATGTGCTCCCGAAGGATAGAATTTATGACACTGCATCCATAGGAGAAGGTCTTATGATCTCCCCAGACACTGCTCAAAGAACCAGTGGGTTGTCATATCTCAGGTTCATTAAATGCTCTACCTCTCCTAAAACCCAACAGGACAATTAGAAGGGGAATTTCACCAAGGGAGCACTCTGTGCCTTCAGCAGTTTGTACCTTTTCCTCAGGACTGAAGGTCAAATTCATGGAAAAAGCCCAATTATTCAAAGAAACCTTGACATTTCTTCTGACTATGAAAGAATTTTCCCTTCTGTTATTTCTACACAAATTCTGCTGCCAGAAGTTGAGGCGAGCTAGCTGGTAAATGTGGATTATCTGGAGAGAGATCTGAAGCCTCTTTTGTAAAAGCCTAATTCCCATCTCTTTTTGGTTTTTTTCTCTTGGTGGCACCGAGGATCTCTCTTGGGGATAATAATCAGGCAGGTTTGGCTTGTAGGCAGCCAGCGGCTTCTTGTCCTCATGACAAAATGGGGTTAACCTCATTTGCAATTGGTTGCCCCCTTTCCACTGCTTTGGAATCCCGTGGCCAACACTGTTTGGGAAGGCGTATCAATAATTCAGCATTAGCCAGTCGGCACGTCACCCTGATGGACAGAAACAGCCCTGTGCTATCGATTCAGTTTTTTCCTCTCAGGGGGTGGTGGAGAAAGCCCACCTCTATGTACCCTTCCTGTCTGTGGGATTAGTGAAAGGACATGTTCCCATACGGCCACTAAAGCCTGTTGAAGACCTGTGATAACAGCCAAATATGCTCATTTTCAGGGTGTTTTCATACCACAGAAAAGAGGGATGGTGAGCCAGAGCAGAGGGCAATTCACAGTGTACCCCAGAAGGGGTGGCTGTAGGTGCCCCCAGAAAGAGCTGAGCCAGGGATCAGCTTCCCGGCTTCTGAGGCAGTGCAGTGGTGGGGGTAGGGGTGCAAGCATGTGTGTGAGACAGACAAGGAGAGGGGCAGAGGGAGGCAGGCAGAAAGAGGAAAGCTGGTAGCACTGCAGAGTCTGACTGTCTACCACCTACTGGGACCAGTGGGGCTTTGAACCTCCCTCCCTTCCAGGTTTGCCCACTGCTGCCATGAGCCCAGCTAGGGGAGGTGGTACACTCTGAGATGACCCCTGTGGTGCACTGGCTTGTGATAAATGTCTTCCTCAAGGGACACACTCTAGAGTTTGGTGTGTCTGTAACTGAAATAAACCCGTTCTGTTCTGTTTCAGCTGTCTTTGGATTCATAGAAACTACTCCATCAAGACTCTCTGATCCTACCGGCAGGGGTTTAACCGGATGACCGCCTAGCTCCCAGCCCACTTCCTTTGCATTCAGAACAACAACAGCAAATAAATAAATAAATAAATGCATTTTGACCAAAACCCCTGAAGGTGAGCTGCAGACAATGGCAAAGTAGCAGCAGAATTCCTGTGGGGCACAGAAGCTCAGGCTGTGGTACAGAGCCCAGTAGGACACAATGGGCTTTGCCACCTGCTCCCAGGCAGATTCCCTTGGAGCCAGAGGGCAAGATAGACAGGAAGAGCCCATCGCCACCTCTGACTCTTGCATCCTCATTACTGGAGACTCAGAAGAAGCCCCACTGTGCCTCCACTGCTCCTGGCCATCTTGGACCTGGAGCCCCTCCTAGCCTATGTCCCAGGTTGGCTTTCCTCTGCACCTGTGACACAATTACCAGCACCCACTGGGGATTTATCACAGCAGCATAAGCGCCTGCCTGGCAAGTGCAAGGTCATCAGTTCGATCCCTGGTACCAAAAAAAATAAAAGTGAACAATTACCAGCACCCACCCACCTAGCATCGTGCCATCTCCCAGCAAAGCAACCACCACCCAGCCCTTAGTGCAGACTGCTGCAGAGCCCCTCTGTCCCGTGTCCTGGCGCACCTTCCCTGAGAGCCAAGCTGAAGGGGACTCAGAGAGCCAGAGCTTAAACTATCAGAGGAGATGTCCTCTGGGCATCACCACCAAGGTAGCATCCCACCCCCAGGACCTCAGGCCTCCTAGCACGCAGCTGCACAGCATCCCATCCCAAGGCCCCTTTGGGCCCCTCAGACCTGCATGGCTGGGGGCCCCAACCCCAGGAATCAGAACTTGGAGCTGTGCTGCCCTGCACTTTGATCTGAGCAGCTGCACCTATCTGGAACCGGATCAGCCACCCACAGTCTAAGCTGCTGGGCCAACCTGCCTTTCTGATGAATGGAACTGCACTGTTACCCATAGTGATGCTTAACCTTCATGGTCAATCTGACTGGATTGAGAGAAACTAATGAACCACACTTCTGGGGACTTTTGGGAAGATGGCAGAGCAGTAAGCTGCAGAGAAAACAGCCTCTCTGAGAGAAACAGTCCAGATGCTGGAATATAGCATTGTGAGGAAGACAAGAAGGAAGGAAGTGGGTCCCCTGAACCCAGGAAGAGCCTAAAGTGAGAATTGAAGCCTGCAGAGAGAGTAAAAAAGAAAAACTTAAAGAAGAAGCTTTGAGAAGTGTGTCCACCCAGAGCTGGACCCACTGTTCGAGAAGAGCAGTTGAAACCTGGGGACACACAGTCATGGTGATGATGGTGGCTGGCAAGCCTGGAAGCCCCTGCAAAGAGATGTGGCAGTTGGGGGGAACAGCAGGTAGGGGACTGCACTGACTGGCAGCGAGTGCAGAAGGCTCAGTCCTCCCACAGGAGAAAGTTATTGGCCAGGAGCCATTCTGGAATAGGGCGGGATAAGCCCAGAACCAGAACTGCTGTCAGCTTCCTCCAGGAACTCCTAGCTGGGAGCAGACTGGTAGAAATTGCTTGGACTGAGCCCCACCCCTGTGTGCATTCCAACAGCCATCACTGAGGTTCCTCAACAGTAACCAGCTCAGTAGGGAGGCGGCAGCTAACGCACCCACCACTGGCACTCTGGCAGTCATCATCGCATATCCCCACTGGTGACCAGCTAGGAGGCAGCAAACCAGCCCCACCCTTGCATGCACTCCAATAGCCACCAGGGAGGCAAAGCAGGCTGGGAACAGCAGCAGACAGCCCTGCACCAGCACACCCAAGGGCCACCATCAGATACCCATTGCCAGCACTGGCTAGAAGAACCAAACAGCTTCACTTCAGAGCAATTGAAGCCTAGGCAGGAAGTACCTAGGACCTCACTACCCACTTGTTCAGAAAAACCCAGGAATATGTCAAGACAAAGAAGCAAAAGGCAGTTTCTGGCCTCCAACCCAAGCAGAGCTGGTCTAGGAGATGTAAACATGGAAGAGATCGGGAGTCTCACACCTAAAGTTTCTGAAGTGATGGCAACTGAAGTAAAGAAACAACTTCATGAGGCTACAAAAGAAATTAGAACAGAAATACTATCTCAGGTAAAAGAAGAAATAAAAAACATACTAAAAGAATTGCTAAACATCTCTAAAAAAGACATAGATGAAAGAATAGAGGAGCATAGGAAAATGAAGGAGAGCTTGAATGAACAATATAAAAAAGGCTTAGACTACATGAAACAGATTTAAAGAGATATCCAGGAAATTAAAAACTCCATTGAAAGCTGGCAAAACCACTTGAAAGAAACTAAAGATAGATGTTCAAACCTTGAAGACAAATTTGTAGCTTGCAACAGTGAAAAGAAAGAACTCTTAAAAATAACAAGGAGCCAGGAAGTAACAATTCAATGGCTGCACAACAACCAAAAGAAACATAGCTTAAGAATAGTAAATGTGAGTGAAAAAGCAGGGGTCAACACGAATGAGATTATAAGACTATTTACAGAAATATTAGAAAACTTCCCAAGCATAGGAAAAAGAAATGACATTTCAGATAAGTGAAGCATATAGAACTCCAGCCAGCTATAACCAAAATAAATCTACACCCACATATAATAATCGAGATCCCAGAAATTCAACACAAATTTCAACACAAATTCAGAACAGAATATTAAAAGCTGTAGGAGAAAAGAAACAGATCATCTATAAAGGAAAACTCATCAGAATCACGACAGGCTTCTCAACACAAACCATCAAATCAAGAAGAGCTTGGAGTGAAATATGTCAAGTCCTGAAAGAAAACAACTTCCAAGTCAGATTGATGTACCCTGAAAAACTATCTTTCAAAATTAATAGAGAAACAAGATACTTCCATGATAAAGAATAACTGAAGGAATTTATGACCACCAAACCAACCCTACAAAAAATACTGAAGGACATTCTAGAGAGAAATAAAAAAGACCATGGTTCCAGGAACAGCAGCAGAGGGGACTCACAGAGCAGGGAAGACAATGGAATGGAGGGGGAAAGTAGGCAACCAATGGCAGGAAAATAGCATGGCAGAGACACAGCGGTGCATGTTGGCCATAATCACTAATATAGATGACCTCAACTCACCAATAAAAAAAAAAAAAAACACAGGCAGAGTGGATCAGGAGAGAGGGTCAATCCATATGCTTTATACAAGAAACACATTTAACCCAAGAGGGAGGTTATAGACTGAGAGTCAAACGAGAGAGAACAATGTTCTTTGTGACAGGGAACCAGAAAGAAGTGGGGGTAACTTGCCTATGAGCTGCAGAGTGGACAAGAAAGACATGGCATTCTTATACAATGGAAAGCTACTCAGATATAAAGAAAGATAACTCAAGGCTCTTGTAGATAAATGGATATAACTTTAGATCATGCTCATGGGTGAAATGGTTCAGAGTCACATGGGTGAATATTGTGTTGTCTCCCTAGAATAAAAATTAAAGGAGTTAGTGGGATCCAAAATCCCTACATACTGTGAAAGTGAAGGGGAGGAAGTATCTAAAAAGGGAAGGCAGTGGCCATGGTTAATCTATTATTGTGATTTGAAACCGATATTGTTTTCTTTTTTGTGGTACTGGGGATTAAACTCACAACCTCACCCTTACCAGGCAAGGAGTTGAACCTCTGAGCTAAATCCCCAGCCCAAAACCAATATTGTTTTCATTGTTCTGTTCAGTTTGGTCTTATTCTGTTTTGATTTGTCTAATTTTATTATATTTGATGGCATGGACAGCTATTTCAAAGATAACAAAATATATTATGGTTCCATTTTTTATTTCCTATTAGCTTGTTTTGAAGCCCTGTTTTGCTTTCATTGTTTTGTTTTAACTGATTTTATTCTATTTTGTTTTGATTGTATCATGTCTAATGATATAGATAACTACTTTGAAGATAACAAGATGCATTATGGTACCCACTGTCATTTTACTATTATCTTGTTTTGAAGTCCTGTACTGTTTCCACTGTTTTGTTTTTATTGGTTTTATTCTGTACTATTTTGTCTGATTCTATTATGCCTGATGGTATGGGCAGTTCTTTTGAAGATAATAGGCATTATGATAGACATTATTGATTACCTTGTATTTTGATTTAAAGTCATATACCATGTTCATTGTTTTGTTTTGATTGACTCTATTCTGTTTTATTTCATTTGGTTTTATTCTCTTCAAAATGAAAAAAAAAAAAAACACTTCTGGGTGTGCAGGGAAGTGTCTGTGAGAGTTTTCCAGAGCAACAATCCAGAACAAATTTCCCTCAACGTAGGCAGAACCATCCAGTAGCCTGGGGACCCAGCTAAGCAAAGACATAGTGTGGACAAAGCCAGCTGCCACTTGCACACTTAGTTTTGGTCAGCCTGGTCTATCTTATACTGCTGCCATCACCAATGGTTTCTGCAGCCCTCTGACATGAACTGATGGCAGCAGCTCTCCACTAACTTGTCAGGAAGCCAAACAGTCCTCAAAAATATTCAACCCAAAGATGTTCTATCTGAGGCTCACTAAAGTCAAACTGTCAAAAGCCATCAAGAATTTTTAAAGGAGAAAAAGAAAAGCATTACATCATGTACAAGGTCATTGCCATCCAACCAGCAGCAAATTTCTCAGAGGAAACTTAGTCTAGAAGAAAATGGGACAATGTATTGAAAGAGCCAAAAAGAAACAGAGAGAGAGAGAGAGAAAAGAAAGAAGAAGAAGAAGAAGAAGAAGAAGAAGAAGAAGAAGAAGAAGAAGAAGAAGAAGAAGAAGAAGAAGAAGAAAAAGAAAGAAAGAAAGAAAGAAAGAAAGAAAGAAAGAAAGAAAGAAAGAAAGAAAGGGAAGGAAGGGCCAGTCTGGGACACTTACTCTGCTCAGTAAAGCTATTCTTCAGAAATGAAGGAGAAATAAAATCTTTCTCAGACAAGCAAAAACTGAAAGAATTCATTACCATTATCTCCTCACAAGAAATGCTTTAAGGGAGTTCCTCAAAAGGAAACGAAAGAATAATTATCATACATTCAACAGTATAGAACTCACTGGTAGAGGAAACCACTCATTCACAATACTCCAGTACAGTGACAGTAGTGTTCAATCACATATCTCTAGTATGAAAGCTAAAAGTCAAAACAGTCAAAAGTAATGGGGCTGAGGATGTATCTCAGTGGTAAAATGCTTGCCTAGCATGAACAAGCTGGAGTTCAATCCCCAATACCACAAAACAAAACAACAACAAAAACAACTAAAGATACAATAAGTTGTTCATGAATCTAATAAGCTCAAAAATAAAAGTAAAAATTTACAACAGGGCCCACAGAAACAAAAAGGATCATAAAGGACGATTATGAACATTTATTTGCCAAAAACTGATTTAACCTAGAGGAAATGAATAAATTCCTAGAAAAATACAACCTAGCAGAATTGAGTCAAGAAGAAATAGAAAGTAGAAAGCTTGAACAGACCAATAAAAAATGAAGAGACTGAAGAAGTAGTTAAAAATATCTCAACAAGGCTGGGGATTTAGCTCAGTGGCATAAGCACCTGCCTAGAAAGTGAGAGGTCATGAGTTCATTCCCCACTACAGCAAAAAAATAAAAAAATTTAAAAAAATAAATCTCAACAAAGAAAAGCATAGGACCGAAAGTTTACAGCTGAATTCTACCAAGCATCAAAAAAAAAAAAAAAAATCAGTATTTCATTTGTTGAGGGGGCTTGTGGGGTTGTTTGTTGTTTTGCTTTGTTTTGTTTTTTGTCTTTTTGAGACAAGGTCTTGTTACACAGTTCAGGATGGCCTTGAGTTCACTTTGTAGCCCAGGTTGGTCTTGAATTTGCAACAATCCTCCTGCCTCAACTTCCTGAGTGCTGGGATTATAGGTGTGCACCACCACACCTGGCTAACACCAATATTTCTTAAACTCTTGCAATAAATGAAGCTAGGGTAGATACTTCCAAACACACTTTAAGAGACTAACATCTCCATAATATAAAACATCTGTAGAACAGGCAGTTTCTCTGATAAATGTTGATGCTATCATCCTCACTGAAATACTAGCAAACAAAATCAGATAACACAACATAAAATCATACATATAACTAAGTGGGATAAAGCCCTGCTGTGCAAGACTGGTCTAACATAGACAAGCCAGTCAGTGTTTTTGTAACAGTTTGGGTTCGCTAGAGGAACAGATCTAATATAAAACAGATATACGATCTATAAAAATTTACTAAGTGGGCTTACAATGATTACCTGTGGGTTCAGAGGTGGGAGAATGCACAACCACCATCTGCCCGCTAGAGAGCCACAGCATCCGGTCAAAAGTCACAAATCTTGACAGAGTTTGCTGTGTGTTGGTGTCAGAAAGTTTAAGAGTCTGCATGGCAAGGCTGGAGCTTCTGTGCTAGAAGCCTGAAAGAACGGGAGACCGACATCCAAAGATAATGGCAAAGTCTGGAGTTCCTAAGAAGCAGCAAAAAGAGGACACTTCCTCCTCTTTCCCTTTTTCTTCCATCCAGGCTTCTAGCCTATTTGTTGGTGCCATCCAAATCCGGGGCAGGTCCTCCCTACTCAGTGGGCAGCCTGTATGCCAATCATCCAGACACACCCGGAACTGCGTTCTTCTAATCTGCTAAGTGTTTCCCAGTCCGTTCCATTAGGAAGCACAGTTAACCACACAGTGACACATCATCACAACAATGAAAGAGTACAAGGCCCTGCTCATCTGCATTGAGGCAGAAAAAGCTTTTGACAAAATCCAACGGCCCTCTTTGATGAGCACTCAACAGGTTAGTACAAAAGGAAATTCCGTCAACATAATTAAAACTACTCGTGAATGGACAGAAATGTCATAAACAATGGAAGAAATGGTAAGGTTTCCTACCACAATTTGAGAAAGACAAGAATCCTGTTTTTGTTTGTTTGTTGTTGTTGTACAGGGAGCCAAACTCATGACCTCATATTTGCCAGGCAGGCACTGTGCTGCTGAGCTATATCCTCAGCAAAGGGTGCCTGATAACACCTTTTTCAATATAGCCTAAGCAGTTCCAGCAAGAGCGGTCAAAAGAAAAAGAAATGAAAAGCATCAAAATCAGAGAGAAGGTAAAATTATCTCTATTTATATATTGCCTGATTTTGTATGTAAAAAAAAATAAAAAATACACCCAAAAAACTTGTTAGAATAAATGGATTCAAAGTTTCAGGTACAGACATCAACATATAAATATAAGTAACAGTTTTGCTAGGTATGATGGTGCACACCTATAATCCTAGCATTTGGGAGGCTGAGGCAGGAGGATTGCTGTTAGTTCAAGGCCAGCCTGAACTATACAGAGAGACCCTATCTCAAAAAGTAAAAAGAAAAAAATAACAATTTTTACACATATATCAACCTAATTTAAAAAGAAATCAAGAAAATAATCTAATTTATGGCAGCATTTTTAAAAATATTGTTAATAAATTTAAACAAAGAGGCAAAAAAGCTGTATGTTTCAAACTGTAAAACATTAATGAAATTGAAAAGATACAAATAATTGGAAAAATAACCCATTCTCACAATCAGAGGAAGTAATATTATTAAAATGCCTATACCATCAAAGTTATAGATTCAAAAAACCCTTATCAAAAATCCCAATAGGGAATAGGAAAAATAGTCCTAAAATTCATATTTATTTTAAAATATATTAAAGTCAGTTATGATAATGCACACCTGTAATCTCAGCACTCTGGGAGCTTAACACGAGAGAGTAGTGAGTTTGAGCCTAGCCTGGACAAATTAGTGACTTAGCAAGACCTGCTATCAAAACGTGGAATAAACGAAAGTGGGGTGCTAGGGTTATATTAAGACCCTGGGTTTTTGCCAATACTGTATTGTTGCCAATACTGAAAAAAAATCTTTATTGCAGCACTATTTGCAATAATCAAGATAGGATACAACCTAAGTGTCCATTGATGGAAAATGAATATAGAGACTGTGGTACATATATTCAGTAAAATACTGTTTAGCACTGAAAAGGAATGAGATCTTGTCATTTACCACAACACAGATAAGACCGGATTACATTTATGCTAAATGCAATAAAATTATTTGCATATCTCACTTATATGTGGAATCTAAGGGAAAGTTTAGACATACAGAGAGAGAAAACAAAATGTGTTAGTATGGGCAGAGAGAGGATGGAAGAAGTGAAAAGATGTAGAAAAAGGATATAAAGTAAGCAGATATGAAAGATGAACAAATTGAGAGATTGAGTGTAAAACATGAGGTCTGTAAGTAGTATAATTGCATTGTATTTTATAGGATTCATGTTAAATGAGTAGTTTTAACTGCTATTGCCACACACAAAAAATAAGTGACTTATAGATGTATTATTTTGCTTCACTGTAGAAACCTTTTGCTGTCTGTATCCCACAATATCATGGTGTGTACCTTAAATGTGCATAAAAGTTTAAGACTTTACCCGTGTTACCACCTACTTCCATTATTCATTCCCCAAACTAGTCTCTGAAAATAATACCACCGATGAGGATAGGAAAATACCGCGGTAAGAAATATATCATGTGAGCATGATCCGTGCATTATGGGTATCTAGAAACCCTCAAGTTGGTTGGCTGTGTGGGCACTGGGCACTCCTCCAGGGGCTCTAACTGCAGGGGCACAGCTCCACTATTGTCCTCTAGCCCTAGGCAGTGAGCGACAGTGCTGGGCTGGCCAGTCCTCTAGCCAAGGGTACTGAGTACCCACCAGCTGGGTACTCAGTCTGCCCTGCTCTTCACAAGGACTGTTTGCACAGTGGTCAAACCTGCTTACCCCCTCACCTGTCCTATTGATCTGGGCAGGAAAAAGTTGTTTGTCATATGCTCTTTCCCTTAGTAAACGGAGACAGGACTTCACGGGTGACATGATGGGATTGCTAAGATAGTTTCAAAGGTAGCACTGCACTGCATCTAAAGAGCTGCAGGCTACACTTGAACTGTGCATGTTTAACTATTTCATTTGTTCCCGGATGGAAACATTTTCCAGCCTGTCATATTGACTTGCTCTGACTGACTCATCGAGCAATCTTCTCATTAATAACCTACATTTGCTCAGAATTTTTAGATTTGCAAAAAAAGTGCTTGGTTAATAGTGCTTCATCTAATCACAAAACACTTTGACCTCACCTTATTTTTAAAGACTACAAGAACTGTTGTGCAGCAGAATTTAGTAATTTGGCTAAAATTTCCACACTTTAAATAAATGGCAGGGTGGGCTATCTGAGTCTAAATCCCACATTTTTTTGCTGCCTCTGCCTTAATAATGAAAGTTGCTGGCATTATATTGCTGTATTAATTATTTGACTGTCTTGGGAATACCAAAAGTATAAGTTGAAAAAAAGTTGCCTGCTGTATGATCTCCTTCTGAGTCAGTGGAGGTGATAGAGAATAAAGAGGCATCAATCACACATCAGAGTACAAATGCCATAGGGCAGTGATGGTGAACCTTTTAGAAATGAAAACCCACTTAGGTATCTCAAAATCCCAACACTGCAATTAAACCTGAATATCTGATGCTCAGTTGCAGTTCGCTTCATGTGCCAACAGAGGGACAGTGGCAAATGTGCCATGGGTTCACCACCACCGCCATGGGATTTAAGATCTGACCAGTTCAAGCTCCAACTTCACTACCTGCTCGACTTTTGACAGTGTCCAGCAATCCTGGACCTCCATTTTCTCCTTATAAAATGGAGATGATAATTCCTATTGAATGCATTTGTTGCAAGAGCCAGAAATTATAACAAAAGAATCTCATCTGTATTGATAACTAATAAATATTAGCTTTTACCCACCGTTATGATTGTTTGCATTGACAGCAACATGATTACTATTTTGTTCAATTAAAAAAATTTCCTTTAATCCCAGGACAACCTGTGAGCTTAAGATGTTGACTTTAGAAGATGTAAGTACAGAACACTATAAGCCAATCTTGCCTCTTTTATGGATAGTGAGAGTAACTTCTTATTGGTTCTCACTAATGATTTATTTAATGATTTGTTATTTTCTAAATATCAAAAATTGTTTCATTGTTTGTGAAAATAAGTTCAATCTCAGCAACAATCACTTATTTCTAGAAGCATGGACACTCAGAAGACATGAGGCAATTTATTTTGTTAACTATCTGACAGTAACATGCTCGATTTTGCATCTGGTTTTCCCTGTATCCCTGTCACTGTTGATTACGTTGTACTGTATCAGGATCTGGAAAACAGTTAATCGGGTTGGATGGCTAGGCAGTGTTGAATCTGCCTTTGATTTAATCACAAACGCATGCTGCTGCGTTCATCAATTTTCCTTTTATGTAAGGCTCTTCATTATTATGAGGTGTTACCTTCGGCCACAGCATATGGGTAAGCTGATTCCCAGGTGAGGGAAAGGTGTGATAGAACCACAAGTACTCCTGGGAGCAGGTGACCATAATAAAGCAGTGGAATTGACTTAAAGAGCTAACAGCAGAAAACAGCAGAAAATCCAACCAGTCCAAATCCATGAAGTTGGCATGATAAAATGGCCTATGTCAAGAGATGGTAACAATGCCTACTTCCCACCAGAAAGCAAATGTGGTTACAGCAGTATAATGAAAAGTCCCAAGGAAAGACACAGAGAACTGCGTGAAGATACTGAAAGTAGAAGACCACGCAACATTCTCCTGTGATCTTAGTTTTTAAAACTTGGGGGCTTTGCTTCTTCCTAAGTGAATTTAAAGACAGTTTGATAGAACATGTTTCAGATCTGTGCCTTCCTAGTGCATTTGTCACTGCTGTGGTTTGCGTACGTGTCCCAAGAAGTCCCAGGGAGAGCCGCTGGGAAGAAATGGAACCTTGTGGGAGGTCCCAGGCCTGAGCCACTCCCCTCCACCAAGGGGATTGTGGGGCCTGATCTCTCCTGTACTCTCCACCTCCCAGTTCATGGCGTGAGCAGCTGGCTCTGCCCAGCACCGCCTGCTGTTGTCATCCAGCACCGCCAAAGCAACAGATCTACCAGACCTTGGACAGGTGCCTCCAGAACCATGAGATAAATAAACCTTTATCTCTCCCAAGTTATATCAGATATTTATTTCATTGTAGCAATACAAAGCTTACTATAACAATCTCTGACTCAAGCGTGTGTGTGTGTGAGAGACAGACAGACAGAGAATAAAACACGGCCTCATGCAAGAACTGTATCCAAGCCCCCCACCCTTTTTTTTAGACAAGGTCTAATTAAGTTTTCCCAGACTTCCCTCACACTGACAATCTTCCCACCTCAGCCTCCTCAGTAGCTGGAACTACAGGCATGTGGCTCAGCAAGCAGCGACTCTTGGCGTGCTTAGTGCTTAGCCAGGTCTGGGAGTTCCTGCCACTTGTCTCCAGTGTTTCTGAGACTTTTGAATTTCTCAAATCTTTTCTTACTATTGGCAAATTTTATAGCACTTCGTACTTAATTCAGTTGCTCTTTCATGAGCCCCGCAGTAAACATTTCGAGGCAAGGAGGCGGGAAGGATTTGTTAGCTTCGTTTAACCTATGAAGCAATCGCTCCCTTGAAGCCACTGCCAGGTGAGTCACCATGAACACAAGACCGCTCAACTCAACCGCCCAACTTCGAAAAGGACATGTTAAAAAGCAGGACTGCGTGGGGCTTTCTGTATTACTGACATACACATTTACTTTCAATCAAGTTCTAAGAAAGTGGTTTCTCTGTGACCAAGTTTGTAATTTGATTAACTGAAAAGTATGAGCATTTAAGGCTAGAAATTAGCCTTAAATAGATTCTGGAAGGTAACTGTGTAATGTAAGCAAGCATCATCAGAGGTGTGACAAGCTGTGTCCCTGGAGGTGAGTGGACAGCCCTGTTTCTCATTCAAATTTTCCCTGCCCCATTGCCACGAAAATATTATATTAATGAAATCCTTATGTAGTTTGATCTCCCACTGTTAGGCTAATGGGAAGATTTATTGTCATATTTGCACTGTGCCATATATAATCCCCAATTTCTCAACCATAACTTGGTTCCGATGGTAAAGAGTAATTATCTATGAGAAGCCAACCTACACTCACTGTGCCCTGGAGTCTTCTGCAGGTGGCACCATTGTCAGGAGCTAGAGATGCACTGCAAGTTAAGCCCTGGGTGTAACAAGAAGCACAGATTGTTTTTTTTCTGCAAAACCTTCAAAGTTAGCCTCATGGGAATGATAATCAGTGCTGCTAAACTTCAAAACACTGTATGAAGTGCCTTAGAAATGTCAGAGAAATGTGCCTTAGAAATATTTGTCTCTTTATGGTCAGTATATATATATATATTATATATACACTTGGGTGTGCATTCACATTGTGTGTGTGTGTGCGCGCGCATGCACATGTGAAAGAGAGAGACAAAGAAAAACAGAGAGAGCCCAAAAAACAAATTTATCCAAGCATGATCCTTTACAAGATGCAGCGAAATTGACCTTGGACAGTCTTAGGAGGAGCCAAATTCAAACATATCCTTCAAAATAACGATTTAATATTCAAAAGGAACTCAGCAGGAGGGAGGTGTTCAGATATTTAATAGGTGTTATTTCATTGAAATAGCAACATACTCTGACCTCTTGAGACAGTTGTGGACTTCTCTATGCTTCTTTCTCTCATACTGTCTCCGGCTTCCTCATACTTGCTCTCAGGGCTTTCAAACGAGCCGTTCTCACACGGAAGAAGAGTAGTGTGATGTGTTGATCACCCGAGGGTGCCATTCCTGGATGTTCATCCAACCTGGAGCCCCCTCGAGTCACAGGCATTAGGACCACCTGGGCCAGTTCCACAAACCACAGCCCTTCACAACCCAGTGCTCTGACCACAACCCTGGAGGCAGTTGTTTGGTGGGGAGTACGAGTTTCCACACTAGACAGTTTTGCAATAAATTATTCTACAATGCCTCACATTTTAGAAATGGCATATTAATGGGGGCTTCGAGGTGCCTAAAGTTTAATTTCATTTCTTCTTTTCACCAAAATCCTTCTTGGTTTCCGTTTATCTGACGTGGCTCATAAAACGTTATTGATACCCTTTTATCTGAATTAGCTCATAGGAAAACCTAAAGCAGTTCCTTGCTATCTGAACAATGTTCATTGCAAGAAAATCTCATGCTGTCAAAAACTGTACCCTATATATGCGCAGACCCTTTGAACTCTAGTACCCAAGATGATTGGTCCTTCTGAAGTGCTGCAGCACTTTTATCTAATTAGTGGTTTTCAGTGGGTGAAGTAAAAGGGAAAGCCCGAGTTTCATTATATAAAGGGAAAGTATCAAGCAGGTTTGGGAGGGTAGTAGCTTTTGTAGAAGGAAGTAGGGCACAATGGGTTTATCAGGCAGAACAGAGAGCTGTAACAAAGAGAGAAAGGATTTGAGGAACAAAGACACAGCTGATTAAAGGCACATTACTGACCAGTGCCACCTGAGTCCTTGCTGTCAACCCCATGAGGGCCTGTCAAATGGCCCACCTGGAAATGAGTGAAAAGAAACATTTTCCAGAGATTACACCAATTTCTAAAATGCAGAGCAAGTGCATCAAATAAAAGACTAAATTGTGTCAGGCCTCAGTGGGTTGTGTTTTGTTTTGTTTTGTTTTGTTGGGCTTTTTGTAGGGCTTGTTTGATTTACTGTGTGCACAATGTAAACTTTGCAATGTTCTTTCAGAGGGAAGTTGTGGCGGGAAGGTTTTTGGCATGGTGGGATATGATTTGGTGTAAACACAGACAGTTAAATCTAGTTAACTGTAGAATTCATAGAATACAAAGAAGACTTTTTATGCATAGTTTCTTCTTAAGACAATAGTAAACATTCTTTTCAGGCCTTACATAAGTAATGTCATTTTTTCCATAGAGGCAGAAAAAGATGGCATGTGTTATTTGTCTCCTTGTACATATATGTATCATTTATCTTGGCAAATGCAGACAATCTATGTGTTTCATATCATTAAAAATGTTACAGTTGGTTTAGAGGAGAGGCTTTTATTTCTTCTTAGGGAGGCTTTCCACAATACTGCTTGACTTTCCACTTCCGATTCTGTGTCTTCCACCAGGAAGACAAAGACTGGAAAGCAACATATGAAGCACCGGAGACCCTGTAGCATGCTCAGCCAGGGCCTAATCCTGCCAACCTCCCCACAATCCTTCACTCCGAAGAGTGTGGTGTGGAGACCTCGGATTCCTCAACTGCGTGATGTAAGCAGATGGCTGGCTTAACCATTTCCTCAGCTGGAAAATAGAAATAATGACTTCTACTTCAAATAACTGGTAAGTTTTCTACTTCAAATAACTGGTAGAGACCATTATAAGTGATTCCAAGGCTGCATGTAATCATTATGTATCACAAGCATATATTAATTAAAAAACATTTTTAAACAAAACAGAGCATTAAAGTTGGGTTAAAAACATTTCAGGAAAACAAGTCAAACAAGAGATAACAAAATTTAAACAGACAAACAGATGCAAGAAAGAAATCTATCTAAAATGTGTTATACTTCTCTGAATTACTAAAAGAAGTATTACTGAGTTTTTGTTTGATATGCTATTGGTTTTATTTTTTGTTTTATTTTGCTTTGCTTTGTTTTCGAGGCTCACTCTGTAGCCCCAGCTGACCTCAAACTCATAGTGAACCTCCTGCCTCAGCCTCCCAAGTGCTGGGATTATAGGCATATGCCACGATGCCCAGGCCAGGAACTGGTTTTAGTATATTGTGTACTGGTTCTTAGTGGTGACCATGAGTGCTAATAAAGTACAAATAAATTTTCCTAGGTGCCTATATTTATAGAATCAAGTGCCTGTGTGTGCCGGCACCATAACCACTGTCACATCTTAGAATAACAGCTTCTCAGGGAAACCTCTGAACAGACAGCCTACCACACGTGGGCATGCTCATGTGGCTTTGTGCAACACAACATGCATATCCATCTCTCTGTCTCTCTCTGTCATCTCTGCCTCATTGACATCTAATTCTGTGCCTCCTAAAACCCAGCCTTCAAAGCTCCAATGATGCAGTCAGCGTGTGATGCTTACAACACCCAGGCTATCCCAAAGCTCACCCGAGGAACCGCACAGCCAAATGTGCTTGGTCAACTTTGAAACATCCTGCAGAGTGTACCCTGAGGCAGGCTCCCATCCCCTCTGACAGTGTTCCTCACTACCCAGATAGGGCTCTCTTTGCTGTGAGCAGAGGGCTATTTAGGGACTCATTAAGAACGGCAGGTGTCCAGCCACCAGATGGATGGAGCCTGACTTTTTTACCTCTCCCCAGTAATTCAGCTGAAATTCCCTCCCCTATTAGAAGATGTAATATTCTCACTAGGCTCGGATTACCCTGTGTGTTGGCAGACAAGTTTTCTCTCCTTCTCTCCCTTCCTTTATTTCTTCCTGCCTTCCTTTCTTTCCTTTGTTCCTCTGCTCAATTTTAAAGGTACCGCTTCTGCCAAAAGGACTAGATTTGCTTCATTTTAAATTTCCCCAAAAGCATTTTACCAGTTCTGAGTAGCAGAGAGTTCTTTCAAGTTTTCCTCCCACTTTAGGAGGGGGTGAGCTCATCTCTAATAGTAATGTTGCAGCCCCAAAGTTGTACAAAATCTCTCTGTCAAACCAACGTAATTAAATTCATCAGGCACAAGAAGTCTTTAAGAAAATATTTGTCTTCCTTTGTAAAGCAGTAATTGAGAGGATTTTATTTGCTCTAAGCCACCACTCCAAAAAGACATGAATGACTGAAAATTAGACTAAAAGAAGATATTTAATTTTTTAAATCAGTTTAAAATCTGTCCTGGATCAATATGTATTCAACCTCTGCTCTTAAGCCTTCTATGTCTCCGTTTATACTCAACCTGAATTTATGTTCATAGTGACAGCTCTCAGCCATTTCAAGAGCCTTAGTCATCTAGGAAAAAAATCAATTATATTCAGTACAATGGCAGCAATATAACCAGGAAAAATTCGAACAATAGCTGAAGCACAAACTGTCCTATTCATGCTGCTTAATTGACTGTGATTACTTCTTCTTACCAAATCAGTCTTTATTTTATGATCCTGGGCCTTTGAACTGAGTGACATCCTCAGCCCTTTTTATTTATTTATATTTTACTTTGAGACGGGGTATTGCTTAGTTGCCAAGTTGGCCAGGCTGGGTTCAAGCATGTGGTTCTCCTGCCTCAGCCTCCATTCCAGTGCTGGGATGGCAGGGACTCACAGCTCCAGATTAGATTGACATCAACTCTTGTCACAGGTTTATTCCCTCTTTTTTTTCTTCATTTTCTTTTTCCTCAGTTTCTTCCTGGGTCGTGAGAATTCCTCTCCTTTCGTCTGGTCCTCTCCATGGTGTTAGATTCTAGCATCTGAGTTGTTTTTCCTCAGAGAGGCTCTCTATCATGCTACCTATCAATCCGCCATCTTTTCTTCTCTCTATTCCCTCTTTAAAAGAGTTCTGAATTTTATGTGTGCATAACCTACCCTATATCATAAACGTTTTGTGTTTGGCTGTGGTTCTGGAGATTAAGCTCTGGGTCATGTGCATGCTAGGCAAGCAATCTAACACTGAACTACAGCCCTGGTGGAATTTTTTTGTTGTTATTTGTTCTTGTTGCTCTTGTGGGTTTTTTTTTTTTTTCAATGTGTCTTATTCAGTTGCCCAAGCTGGTCTTGAACTTGTAATCTTCCTACCTCAACATCCCCCCTCCCCAAGTAGCTGGGATGACAGGTATATGCCACCACCCCTGGCTAAAAGATTTAATTGCTTATAAAGTTCAGTCAATATCAAAAAAGATAAATTACTTTAAAATAGATTAGAAAACCCAGATAAAGTATAGAAAAAGGGAGAAATTTAACCCAAGACCAGGAATAAGGTAAATGCAAAAATGCAGGCTATTAAAACCTTTTACTTCTGCTAGTGTAAGCCATAATTTCTATCTTTGCTCTTTTGAAGGCATGCATGTGCTCTATGATTCTTCATTTCATGGAAAACTAAACAGACCTACTGTACACAATGTAACAAGAGCCTACTAATATGAACTAAAGCCAGTCTCTGAAATTCCAACTGGAGAAGCCAGGCATGGTGGTGCCCATGGGTAATCCCAACACTTGGGAGGCTGAGGCAGGCAGATCACCAGGAGTTTGAGGCCAACCTGGGGTACATAGTGAGATCAAGGCTACCCTGAATTACTAAGTGAGACCCTGTCTCAAAAGACCAAAGAATAAAATGAAATTTCAACTGGAGAACAGGTGAACAACTTCCAGAAGCTTTATCAGTCCTTCTTTACCAGAAGCAGCACAATGGCGAAAGAGTCCAGCAGAAGACTGGGCTCTAGAAACTGGGCCGGGCCAGGCCAGGTCACACAGGTCCGCAGAACTCCACTTGGAAAACTAGTGTGCAAAGGCAAGAGGCTCAGGTGCTTTCCTTCAACCCCTAAGCACCTGAGTTTGTCACATCTCCCATCCCATTAAAACATCGTGTTTAAGTGATTTCCATACAGTCCCAAACAGCCCCAGGAGTAAAACCTTAACAAGCAGAAACTTACCATACCTAGTAAGGTAATAATAATAAAAAGACCCATGTCTGTAAATCAGCTTCATTACATTTTAGTGGGGTTTAGGTGGTTGTTTTGTTTTGTTTGAGACAGGATCTTGCTATGTAGTGCAGGTTGGCCTTGCAATCACTAGGTAGCCTAGACTGGCCTTGAACTGGTAAGGATCCTCTTGCCTTGGCCTCCAGAGTGCTGGGACCACAGGTGTGTGCTATCACACCCGGCAAACTTTGGTTTTACGTAGAATTCATAAGTACTGAGACTACCTCTTCATAAGCAGGGTCAGAGTCTCTGGAGGCCAGGTCCTCCTGTGATTGTCAGATGGGGCTTCCTAGGCAAGGGGCAGGTTAGACCGGAAGTCGATCCAGCAGAGGAAGGGAAGCAGAGTGATGAGTCAGACAAGCAAGGACCTGGGCTCGTATCACAGCCACAAGGCCAGGGGTGTGGTCAGTGGGCCACCGACTGTCCTTTCCCAGAGGCCCTTCCTCTCAGCCAGGTGAGAGCATTTAAAGGCAGCAAACGAATATGACTGACTCTTAAGAGGCTTAAAATACAAATTCATCCCTGTGATAGGACGACTTTAAAATGTGTGCCCACATCTTATAAACTGTCAAAATGCACGACTGCACACCCCCACCTCTCCCGCTCTGAACGTGTCCTCAGTTTATGGGGTCCATTAGTGGCCTCCAATGGTGATCATCTGTGTCTAAGAAGAGACACTGATGGTGCATAATGGGTATTACAATACTCCCTTTTCACAGGATCCGGAGGCTGTGGCAGTACTTGCTTGCACTTAGAAGGTCGCAGGCTCAGTCTGTGTATAGATACCCAGTGAGCAGGCATTACTGGAAACTATCGCACGGTTTAGCAATTATAAGGGAAGATGAGCAGAGCAAGTCAGGCAGACTAAAGCTGATCCTTTTCTGTGACATTTGCAACTTCCTGAGGTGGTTATTTGAAGGGGAAGGTGTGAGTCTTTAGAATAGAGTTTAGTTGTATTTATTGTCAATAAACTATAGTCAAATTCAGAAGTATTACAGTATTAAGAAGTATTCAGTAGTAGCACGAAGGAGGCTACTACCATAATTAAGCAAGGTGATAGGCTATCATAAGTATACATAAATCTCAAAAAAAAAAAACCTTTCTTTTCCTGTGTCTGAAACCTAGAGATTTTAGAAATCTTTCTCATCTAGAAAAATGAAAACACATGCAGCTGAGCATGGTGGCCTAGATGTGTAATTCTAGCATTCAGGAGGCTGAGGCAAGAGGATCGCTGCAAGTTTGAAGCCAGCCTGAGCTACAAAGTAAGTTCAAGGCCAACTTGGACTGCATAGTGAAATCCCATCTCAAAAAATCAAAAGAAAGAAGAAGAGGAAGAAAGAAAGAAAGAAAGAAAGAAAGAAAGAAAGAAAGAAAGAAAGAAAGAAAGAAAGAAAGAAAGAAAAAAAGAAAGAAAGAAAGAGGAAAAGAAGACATGCCATGTTGTCTTTGAATCAGGCATTTGAGACACTGGAATAAATGAGGAGGATGATAAAGAAGCTACATGTGTCATTATATACCAAAAATATTTATCAAAAGGCAGTAATTATATTTGTCCCAGGCTAAGACTTGCAGTTTGGATCATGATTCTTTGGGGCAAGCAGGAGGTAGATACTAGATTCCATGTATAAGTAATTCTTCTGGGGTTGGAAATAGAGCCCAGTGGTAAAGCACTTTTCTAGCATTTGTGAGACCCTGGGTTTGATCCCTGGCACTGAAAAAAATTAATTGCTATAGAAAGCAGAGAAGTTGAGATTTACTATACACTTTGCCACTAAGGAGCAGGGTAACCTTGAACTTTCAGGTTCGCTGGGCTGAGTTCCCTATTCTGAGAACATGGGAGTTAAAAGATTATTACCTGCCAGACCATAAACTGTGTGAATCTAGTTCAGGTTTGGGAATTTTTGAACTCTCAATGATAGTTAAATGACTTCCATTATCAGTTTCCTTTTCAGCTGAAATAAAATCCATGGTAATTTGTTTAGAAGAGAAGTAGAATGTGAACTGTTATGTAGGCAAATACTGTAAAGGATTTATTCACTCTAGGTTGCACCATGACCATCTGTCAATATAACTGCTTGTTCTGAGTCCATTTTTTGCTTTTATATAGATATTAAAGGAGGGAAGAAGGATTTTTGTTGAGATACAAGGTCTTACATTTTAATGGAGCAGATTCAGGTCAATATGATAGAGAGTGAAAAGTATCTATGAAGTGTTTAGATATCAATAGGTCATACATGTGTCCACACACACACACACACACACACTCCAGAGAGACAGACCAGGCTCAGACTGTAACAGCCACCATCATATAATGGCTGATGGTGATCTATTTTTACATAGGCTTCATGGGCCTCCAACCTTGGTTTACAATTCAACTCCATCAACATTTTGAGCACTGCTGTGTGCAAAACTGACTAGGTGCCGTGGGGGGGTGTGTGGAATGCACAAACATGGAACTTCTGACCCAGAGTCTTTGTTAGACCAAATGGTAGTCAGGCTCCTGAGCCTTCTCCCAGTCCCATCTGTGCACTTTTTCACAAAATTCAATTTTACCAAACAGAATGAAAACTAGTCAAGTTAGCAAGAGCCCTGTCTTTAACATCTGACCACCTTTAATATCTAATCAATTTCTTCACCCTCCACCATGTCCTAGATGAGGTCTGATCACCCTAACCTGTCTTTAGCAAGAATCCTATTTAATTGGCTTAGCTAGAATCTCGCTCAGCCCTGCTGATTCCTCTTAGTAATCTTCCATCTCCTCCTTTTTTTAAATTTCCAATTCTCACCTACTTTCAGAGTTCAGTCCAGTCTCTGTCTTATACTACAAGACCCCATGGCAGTGTATCCTACACCCACTGCCATGGTGGAATAAAGTCTATCTCACTATCTTTAATTCTTTCCACCTTGATCTTGTACAATAGAGAAAAGTTGGAAGGAGGCTATAGAAAAATAAAAAATACATATAAAATACTGAAACAATGATATACTAACGAACACTATTGCCAAAGTGTGAAGTGGAGAAGAGATTCTATGTGAAGTAGAGAGTTTGAAGAGGTGGAAATGATCTTACAATTGCTGATTGCTGATGAAATCATTGAATTATGAGTCAGACTCCAAAGGAGGGCCCAGGTTGGAGCTGGAAGCAAAGCATTTTAAGATAATAGAAGCCAACTCATCCAGAAGAAAAATGAGAGATGTGTCTCTTGGTCTCTACTGCTATAAGAAAATATCTGAGACTAGGTAATTTATAAAGAGTAGAAATGTATTTTCTTACAGCTTCAGAGGCTGGGAAGTCCAACATACAAGTGCTGGCAGATTCTGTTTCTGGTGAGGGCTGCTGTTTGGTTCCAAGATGGCACCTTCCTGTTCATCATGCAACATAAGAGGGCAAAAAGTGACAAAGTAAGCTGGGTGTCATAGAATACACCTATGACCTCTGTAGTCAGGAGGCTCAGGCAGGAGGAACAAGAGTTCAAGACCAGTTTAACAAGAAAAAGACAAATGCTGCACTTCATATGGCAGAAGAAATGAAAAGACCAGGCAATCCAAGGAGGTCTCAATGCCATGAAGTTCCCAAAACTTCACTTCCCAAAAGGCCTCACCCCATAATAATACCACAATGGAGATTGTTTCAACAGGAACAATAGAGGGGCCCAAACACTTAAACCATAACAGCATGTCAAAAGAGGCTTGACCTGGCATGATGGTTACGAGTCATGGAATTGCCACCCTAATTAGTCAGTTTGTAAACCACTGAATCTTGCCTTACAACTTTCCCCCAAGAGATCAGTAAAACTTTAAGAGATTAATTCTAATTCCTATAATAAGGTCACAGAAAGCTCAGTGTTTTATATACATATTTTCATGATTTTTAACATTAAGTAGTCTTTGCTGCATTCTGGTGCTGGGAATTTCTACTTACCTGTTGAATATCCAGGAGACACAATCATAAGCCTATTAATTAACCCCTTTTCCACAACAATCATATGTTAGCTTGCTCATTTATGTGTGACTAACTCAACAATTACAATCTATATTATGAAAAACTTGCATTTAATAGTTACAGTGCCAACTTTTCATAAAATAATGTTTATATGCAAAGGAATTCATTAGTCTTGCAATCCTAAAGTAGTGTACTAAACAAATGGAAGCCAAATGAAATTTGATTCTAATAAATCTAGTATAGTAAAACTCATTACTCTTTATAATGATAAAAATTATAAGGAAACTCTTATATAGATATGTCAAATAAATGTCAATTATGGCATCAGAGAGATACAATATTTCATCTTGGAAAGATAGGAAAACTATGTTATTACTTCACTGAAAAATTAAATAGTATTATCTTCTTTGTAAAACACTATGCTAAAAATCTTAATAAATTCTTAGCCTGTTTTTTCACAAAAAATATATAACTTTCAAGTGGCACAATATGAAATAATTTAGATGGATGAAATAAGCTTGGCAAGACAACATGAGATTCATATTTCCAAATTGCACAATTATCAAGTAAATTCAGTTATTTGACACGCTTCCTCCAGTATGATAAATCAAACTGGTGTCACTGATTTGAAAACATGAAGTCGGTGTCAAATAAGATTAAAATTTGTATATCAGAGAATGTTTATTGCGATTTGATTCCTGAATGTCAGTTATTATTTCTCCTGTTCAAATTAATTTAATATACAGGCATAATTTTTTCTGGAGTTCCATTATAGTTTATTTATATCTTTGTTTTCTCCAAAAATTATTTACAGAGATTTTTAAAACTTCATAAAATATTTCAAATTAAAGTAAAAATGTATGCAGAGATAAAATAAATGGAAAAGAAGGACAGAAAAGTATTATGCAACTGGAGTAACATTTGTGTACACTGGGTATAGTATGAAGCCCCTTTCCCCTTCCAGGACTTAGGAGGGGGGGTCTTAAAAATACCTCTGGAATTTCTAAGTAGTTATCATAGAGAGTGGAACTTGTAACAGAACATCTTGTGGATAATCACATTTTCCAAAAGTGGACACTTCAATATTTCAGTCCCTCATGCTTCAGAACTTTGTTGCTCCTGACCAGGAGGCAGTCTCTCTCTTTCTGTCTCTCTATCTCTCTATTCTTAATTTGAAACCTAAAACCTAGTCATCATGTGCAAGGAATCCCAGACCACATAAAGTCACATGTAAATGTTCCACTAACATCCCTAGCTAAGTTCCAAACCAAAACCAGCATCAGACACATGAAGGAATGAGCCTTCAAAAGATTTCATCCCTCAGACTTAGGTCTTCTAGCTGAGCCTCCAAACCTCATGGAACAGGGACAAGCCATGCCAGTTTCCATTTGAAGTTCCTAGCTCAGGATCCTCCCTTGCACTCAAAAGACCTCAGCAGTCAAAGGGTACCTCAGCCACACCTCACCTGAACCCAGACAACCTTAGTAGCCCTAGGAATGTCAGTGATCCCTTCCACCACCTTCATGGGCTGGCAGAAGTCTTGGCAAAACTTTCCCTCCATCCAGAGGACCTCGGTGGATCAGTGAGAGAGTGGTGAGTCCTCCTTCAAGCAGATGATTTCAGTGGCTTGACAGGAAGCTTGGCAAACCCTCCCCTCACCTGGAGGACTTTGGAAGACCAGGCAGAGTATATATGAGTCCTTCTTCCATGCAGAGAACCCTGGGTTGGCGGACAAGAGCACTGGTAAGGCATCTTCCCACCCAGAGGAACCTGGCTGGGCCTGTGAGACCACCAGTGACACAGTAGTGTCCCAGATGGGACACTACTAAAGACAGGTAGGTCTGGTGGATTGGAATAGTTTGAAGCCACAGTAACAATACAAGCTAAGAGTTGGTTCATATCAATAATCCTAGGCCATTCAGCCTAGGAAGAATACAGAACTCACACAACTGGCCTACGGGAGGAGTTTAAGTTACTGGCCCCTCCCATACACTATAGGATGCAGCAACTGGGTGAATGCCAGCCATAGAGTAGTACCCTAAGACACACACATGATAGACAGTTATGACAGTACCCTAAGACACATGCATGACAGACTAGTGGGATTGAAAGACCTAAATATTAACCAAGAGGTGAAAATGACCAAATGAAAACTCTAAATGCAATCTCAAACCCCCAGCCCATCAGGAACAATCTAAAACCCTCAGCCCATCTGGAGGCATCAAAATAGAGGATATTGGAAGTCACACACCTGAAATTTCTGAAAAGATAGCAAGTGAAGTAAGGAGACAAATCCATGAGGCCATAGAGGAAATCAGACCAGAAATAATCTCTCAGGTAAACAAAGAAATGTCAACCTTAATTAGGAATTACTCAGCATAGCTAGAGAAGACATAGATAATTTTAAAAAGTGCAGGAGCATGAGAAAACAATGGAAACTTTGAATGACCAATATAGAAAAGAAAGAGAAGCCAGGCATGATGGCTCATGCCTGTAATCCCAGCACTCAGAAGGTTGAGGCAGGAGGATCATTGTGAGTTCAAGACCAGCCTAGGCTACAAAGTGAGCTCATAGGCCAGCCTGAACTGCATAGAGAGACCCTGTCTCAAAAAGACAAAAAAAAAAAATAGAATGCATGGAACAGATTCAAAGAGATAACCAGAAAATTAAAAATTCCAGTTAAAGCTGGCAAAACAGCTTGAACAAAACTAAAGATAGACTTTCAGACCTTGAAGACAGGATCACAGCTAGCAATCACCAAAGGAAAGAACTCTTAAAAATAACAAGTGATCATAAAATAATTCAACATCTCCAAGATGATACAAAGGAAAACAATATAAGAATGATAGGTGTCAATTAAAGCACAAAAATCAATGCAAATTACATTTTAAAAAAATATTTTCAAAAGTAATAGAAAATTTCCCAAGCATGGAAAAAGAACCTGATATACAGATAAGTGAGGCATATAGAACTCCAAACAGCCATAACCAAAATAAATCTATATTCAGACATATACTAATCAAGATCCTAGTAATTCAGCATAAAAACAGATGAATAAAAGCTGTTAGAGGAAAATAAGCAGATCACCTGTCAAGGAAAGACCATTAGAATCACAACCAACTTCTCAACACAAATGGTCAAATCAAGAAGAGCTTGGAGTGAAATATTTCAAGCCCTAAAAGGAAACCAATTTTTAACCCAGACTGATGTACCTGCAAAACTATCTCTCAAAATTAATGGAGAAATAAGATACTTCCATAACAAAGAACAATTGAAGAAATTCATGTCCACCAAGACAACCCTAGAAAGAGTACTAAAAGCTATTTTAGAAAGAGATAACAAATGACCACAATTCCCAGAACAACAACAGAAAGAAGTCAGCAAGCAGGACAAGCAATTAAAGAGAAAAAACAGGGAACCAACAACAGTAAAACAACATGGCCAATACATATCAGTAGTTCACAAGCCAATGCATAACAGTAATAACCAACAATGTAAAGGGCTTCAATTCATCAATTAAAAGAAATAGATTGGCAGAATGGATCAAGAAACAAGATCCAAATCTAAGATCTTAATTCAAAAAGAAACCCATAGACTGAAAGTCAAGGAATGGAAAACAATATTCCATGTGATAGGAATCCTGAAAAAAGGAGGGGTAGCTATATGGTTTGCAGACAATGTGAACTTCAAATGAAATATTATCAAAAGAGATAAAGAAGATCACTACCTACTAATTCAAGAAAAAACTCAAGAGGAAAAGATAACAATCCTAAATATATATACAACAAATATGGGAGCACCCAATTATATAAGGCAAATACTAACAGACAAGAAAAATCAAATATAAAATAACATAATTATAATGGGGGACCTTAACACCCCATTGTCATAAATAGATAAATAGATAAATCAACTAGACAAAAAGTCAGCAAAGATATAATAGAACCAAATCAAACCTGTGAACAAATAGATTTATTAAATGTTTACAGAGTGTTCTAGCCAACAACTATACACATTCTTCTCAGCTGCTTATGGGATATTCTCTAAAATAGACCATATATTAGCCCATAGAACATACTTAAATAAATGCCAAGGAATTGAAATCATCTCATGCATATTTTCTGACCATAGTGCACTGAAATTGGAAATTAATGGTAAAAGAAACTGCAAAAGCTATGGAAACATATGGAAGTTAAATAACACCCTCCTGAACAATTAATGGGTCATAGATTAAAGAACAAATTAAATCAGATCTACAGTTAAATGAAAATGCAGATACAATATACCAGAACCTGTGGGACACAATGAAAAAGGTCCTAAGGGGGAAATATATAGCAGTGAAGTCTCACATCAGGAAAACACAATGAGCACAAATGAAAACTCTAATGCTGTACGTAAGGCTTCTATAAAGAAGAGCAAGTCAAGACCAAAGCTCTCAGAAGAGAGGAAATTATAATGATCACAGCTGAAATTAACACAACTGAGTCTAAGAAATCAATACAAAGAATTAATGAATGGAATGAATGGTTCTTTGAAAGAATAAACAAAATTGATAAATCCCTGGCCAACCTTATCAAGAAAAGGAAAGAAAAAAACTCAAATTTGCATAATGAGAAATGAAAAGGGTAAATTTACTGTAGCAATTCAGGAGATCGTCAATACCTACCTCAAAAATCTTTACTTGCATAGGATGGGAAACACAGAAGAAATGGACAGATTTTAGAAATGTATGAATTACCAAAGCTGAATGAAGAAGATAAAAAAAAGTTTTGAATAACCCAATATCAGTTATTGAAATTGAAAATGTAATTAAAAACTTACCAACAAAGAAAAACCTAGTCCTGATGGATTCACAGCTGAATTCTGCAAGAAATTTAGAAAAGATTTAACACCAATACTCCTCAAACTTTTTAGTGAAATTGAAAGGGAAGCAATTCTCCCTAACTCACTCTTGGAAACAAGTATTACTGTGATACCAAAACCAAAGAAAGACCCAACCAAAAAGAAGAACGATAGGCCAATATCCCTAATGAACATAGATGCAAAAATTCTCAATAAAATTCTAGCAAACAGAATGCAGCAACTAATCAAGAAGATTATACACCATGACCAAATGGGATTCATTCCAG
Organism: Hydrochoerus hydrochaeris; assembly: GCA_004027455.1. Lineage (NCBI taxonomy): Eukaryota > Metazoa > Chordata > Mammalia > Rodentia > Hydrochaeridae > Hydrochoerus > Hydrochoerus hydrochaeris. The sequence continues at coordinate 29,730 of PVLA01007932.1, read as the reverse complement.
GAATGCAGGGATGGTTCAATATACACAAATCAATAAGAGTAATACATCATATAAATAGAGGCAAAGATAACAATCACACGATCATCTCAATAGATGCAGAAAAAGCTTTTGAAAAAGTCCAACACTAATTCATGATAAGAGCCCTACAGAAAATTGGAATAGATGGTCCCTACCTCAATCTGCTAAACGCCATCTATAACAAACCAATAGCCAACATCATACTAAATGGACAAAAGTGAAAGTTTTCCATCTAAAATCAGGAACAAGACAAAGATGTCCATCATCACAAGTCCTATTCAATATAATTCTGGAAACATTAGCCAGAGCAATTAGACAAGAGAAAGAAATAAAAGGAATATAGATAGGAAAGGAAGAAGTTAAGTTATCATTATTTGCATATGACATGATACTCTACATAGAAGACCTCAAAAACTCCACCAAAAGGTTACTAGAGTTAATGAGCAAATTCATCATTATAGCTGGATACAAAGTCAACACTCAAAATTCAATAGCATTCTTGTATAAAAACAACAAACTCACCCAGAGACAAATTATGCAAATAATACCTTTCACAATAGCATCCATAAAAATGAAATATTTAGGAATCAATGTAACAAAGGATGTAAAAGATCTATATATAGAAAACTATAGTGCTCTGAAAAATGAAATTGAAGAGGATATCAAAAAATATCCTTTGCTGTTGGTTAGGAAGAACAAACATTGTGAAAATGGCCATACTCCCAAAACTTTTATACAGATTTAATACAATCCTGATCAAAATGCCATTAGCATACCTCACAGAATTAGAGAAAACATTCCTAAAATTCATTTTGAAACAGAAGAGACCTAGAATAGCAAAGACAATCCTGGGCAACAAAGGCAAGGCAAGAGACATCACAATTCCTGACTTGAAGTTATACTACAAAACTACTGTGATAAAATCAGCATTGTAATGACAAAAAACCAGAGGATCAGTGGAACAGATTAGAAGATGCAGACACAGCTATAAAGACACTCAGCCACCCTATCTTTGACAAAGGGGCCAAACATGTTCACTGGAAGAAAGAGAGCCTCAGAGAAAAGTCAGCACCTCCTGAGAATCGGCCATGCTGGGTTTGGGAGGATCCAACAAGAAGCCAACAAGCCAGCCTTTCTGGTAAGTCACGGAAGCCACATGGCTTCCAGGAAGAGAAAAGTCAGCACCTCCAGTGAGCCTCCTAGTGCATGGGCTGAGAATTGAAATCCTCCCCATCCCATAAGCAACCTGCTGGTTCAGAGGACAGACTGAATTGATAGCAACTAAGGTACATAAAGCAACTAAATGCTTTATTGTTTGTTTGATTTTGCAGGCCTGGGGCCAGCAGTCTGAGCATCTCTCAAGAGGACAATAATATGCAGTATAACAAACATGGGGGATTTCCTTCTATCTTGTCTTTGAAAATCAATATTGTTCTCACTGTGTTGCTTTGTTCTGACTGTTTTGCTTTATTCAATACTCTATTTTGATTGGTTTTATTCTGTTTTGTTTTTGGTTTGATTTTGCTATACCTGATGGAATAGACAACTATTGTAAAGGTAACAAGATATATTATAGTAGCTATTGTTGTTTTGCTAGTATCGTGCTTTGAAGTTCTGTGCAAATTTTGCTGCTTTGTTTCTATTGGCTTTGTTCTGTTTTGTTTTGTTGGATTTTACTATCTTTAAAATAAAAAAAACAAACAAACAAAGCCTCTTTAATAAATGGTGTTGGAAAAATTGCCTTTCCACATGCAGAAGACTGAAACTAGACCCATGTCTATCACCATGCACTAAATTAAAGTCAAAATGGATCAATGATCTAAATATTAAAACAGAAACACTAAATCTACTGGAAGAAAAGGTAGATATAAATCTTGAAGACATAGGGTTAGGCAAAGTATTCATGAATGAAATGTAAACTCTATTGGAAGTACTTCAAAGAATCAACAACTAGGATCTCATCTTATTAAAAAGTTTTTGCACATCAAAAGAAGTCACCAACAGAGTGAAAAGAAAACCCAGAATGGGAAAGAAATTTAACCAGCTGTCCCTCAGACAAAGATTTATATCTAGAACATATAAAGAGTTGAAGATAATCAAGTGCTCTAATTTTAAAGACCCAGTCCAAAAGTGGGCATCTGAATGAATACACACTTCTCAGGTGAAGAAATACAAATGACAAATAAATATATGAAAAATGTTCAACTTCATTGGTCATTCAAGAAATGCAAATTAAAACAACACAGATATCATCGCACTCTAGAAAGAATGGCTAACATCAAGAAATTAACCAATGACAAATGCTGGCAGGGCTATGGGGAAAAAAGAACCCTTCTCTATTGGTGAGAGTGCAGACTGGTACAACCACTTTAGAAATCAGAGTGGAGATTCTTGAAAAAACTAGGATTAGAGGTCCATTCAACCCTGGGTATTTTCCCAGAAGAATTGAAAACATCATACCACAGTGATGTATGTGCACCCATGTTTACAGCAGTACAATCAGTAACAGCCAGATCTTGGAAACAGCCCAAATACCTCTCAACCATGAAGCACATAAAAAAAAAGTAATATTTTTATACAATGGAATATTACTCAGCTATAAATAAGGATAAACAAGACTTTTATAGGTAAATGGATACAACTAGAGATCATAATCATAAGTGAAACAAAACTTACTCGCATGTGTAAATATCATTTTGTCTTTCCAGTGTAATAAAGATGGGGGTAAATAAGATCCAGAATGTACAATAGATATTGTGAAAATGAAAGGGAAAGGAAGTATCTAAAAAGAAAGAACAACTGGGATACAAGAAAGATGAAAAAAAGAAGTTAAAAGATTATATATATATATATATATATATACACATATGTATACACATATATGTGTGTAAATATATACCAGATAGATAACTATACTACTAATCTTTGCTCATCAAAAAGAATAGTTGTGTTTCCATTGTCTAATTATTTGATCATTTTTTCATGCCTAAATCTTGTAATCTGAGCAACTGCTTTCAAAATAACAATATGTAATATATTAATTAGTTTTAATCTCCTTTCTTTGTTTTTTTTTTGAAATTCTGTATCATTTTTATCCTGTTTTTTAAAAAACTAAAAAAAAGGAAAAAAATTCCTGATCCATAGAATTCATGAGCAAAATAAGTGATCACTTCATACACTAAGTTGTAGGGCAGTTTATCATATAGCCATAGAAACTGCAAAGATCCTTTAGAAAAATCAAATCTAGAAAAACTAAATCATTCTGAGAGGCTAAAAATAAACTTCTCTTGTAGGTCTCCATCGAGAGAACTCTGTGTAATAAATAAGGTTCACAACAATATTGGTACAGCAATGTGGTCCTGGTTTTGGGGGGGTCACATTATATCTGACACTAGAGGATATACTCTTAACATAACTCAGTCAATACCAATAGTGCTGGAAGAATGGAGAAAAAGGAAAGCACAGGGAACTTTTACTTCGTATTCTTTAGTTGTTAATTGGACCTTAAGCTTGTACTTACTTTAAAAAAATTAAGTTTTGAGTCCTGCATAATTAATTTATTGTCTTCCAAATTTAACTGTGTCTATTTGAGGGCTTGTTTGTTTTTTGCTTTTGTGTAAAACCTGATTAATATGTTTTGCCCATTTTATGTTCTCTTCCAGATATAGAGAACATGGTATATCTTTCAATATATGTCAGATATATATATCATGAATATACTCTTATTCATTATGATAATATAATCTCTTTTATTATTTGTAATGATAAATGCAATATTATTTTAAGCCTTAAATATGAGATGAATGCAATTATATTATTTTCTTATTTGTAATCACCAAAGGCAATTCATCTTCTTAGGTGATCTATATTGCTTATGTAGTGCTACATTAATTACCACTAACATTTACACGCTGAATTTTGAGAGCTGTGTGCTGACCAGGGAAAGAATAAGCACATGAAGCTCTGATTGGCTGAATTCCCTGGTGTTCTAATTAGTTGGAATCTCAGTCAACTCACTCCCCAAGTGAGTGGGTTGTGGTAACTGCACTTCCGGTGATAAGTCACTGAATTCATTTTCTGCTCTAAGAGTGTTTGCTTTCAGTAGCTGGCAAAGTCTAGTTGTACAGGTTCTGAAGAATATTGTTTTCACAGATATTTTATGATGTATACATATATATAACTGAGACCCTGACCGAGGCAAGGCCTCCAGCGGGATGGTATATGCAAATTGCATATCTAGCTATCCTTTATAAACATCCTTTCTCTAAACAGAACTTTGATTTGTAGACAATGTGATGCTACATTCCCGGAGAAAGTGTGGGTTATGGTTTGGATCTCAAATATTCCCCAAAGCTCCATATGCTAAAGGCTCAGTTAAGAGTTCATGATGCCTCTGGGAAGTGGGGAAACCAAAGGTACTCAGTAGGAGGAAGTGAGGTCACAGGGATGTGCCCTTAAAGGAACTGTTGGGACCCTGGCTCTTTCCTCTCTTTCTCTTACTTCCCATCTTACTTCTCAGCCACCATGAGTATGAGCAGTTTTCTCCACCACCACACACTTCCCCATCTCCATACTCTGCCTCCCCACTGGCCCAACATAACAGGGCCAAGCAATAGAAAAACATCCCTGAAACTGTAAGTCCAAATAAGCCTTTCTTCTTTTTAAACTGTTTATTACAGGTTCTTTGTCATAGTACCAGAAAGCTGGCTGACACAGTGTGTAAAGCATAGTTATTTTATATATCACCAGTTCAGAGTTTTCTTTGGGCTGGGGTTAGCATCTTCTTCAGCATGTTAACTTTCATTGCTCTGTCAAAATACCTGACATAAAAATAAAGAAAGAATGATTTCCTGTGGCTTATAGCTTCAGAGAGTTCAGTCCATGCTTACTTGATTCTGTTCCTTCTAGGCCTGTGGCAAGTCAGAAACATTAAGGAAGAATGGCGTGGTGTAGGAAAACTGTTCACCTTGTGGCAGCTAAGAAGAGACAGGAAAAAAAGCCAAGGAGGAAGAGGCCATGGACCAGCTGTTTTCCCTGTGGTGAGGTCCTATCTCCTGTTTCTACCACTTCCAGTAATGTCAGCAAATTATGAGGAATCCACTTGATGAAGCTGTGATCTAATCACTTCCCAAAAATCCCATCAACTGGCAACCAAGCCTTTACCACATGAGTTTTAGATACTTCAGTTTCAGAAGTAATATTAGGATAACTGAAATGGAAATAGGAAAGAATGGGTTCAGAATTATTTGACTCTCCCTCCCCAATACTGCTGTTCTTAGTGGCATACCATAGGCTATATTTAGTCGTAGTAACTGGTATAGTTTCACCTTGTCCAAAGAAAGATTCATCCTTTGCCCATGGAATGTTCTGACTAGTGAAAGTGTCTCACTTACCTGGGGGCTTCAAGTCACTTCAGCAGTGTGATACAGAGTCACACAGAACCAGCTCGACCTCTCTTTCTGTGGGGTAGAGATTGAAGCCAGCCAAGTGGGTGGACAATCAGGCTTGGGTGGACCTTCCTGGATACTCCACATGTGCTGTCACACTGGGAAAGTAATGCTGTCCATGGCTTCACAGGAAAGAGACATCCCACAGCTCCATATCTGGAAGTTTCCTGGACTCTATCGTAGTGTTTACCTTGGTTGATTTCAGCACACCTCTTTTGCTCTATTAAACAGGAACTGTGAGTGTGACAGCTTTAAGTGAGTCCTTCTAACACATGACTGAACCCAGGGATAGTCTTGGATCCCTGAATTTGCAAGCTGTATCAAGCAAGGATACAGTTTTGTGTTGGTTTCCATGTACTGTCCAATGACAAGGAAGTCTGTAAGCTTTCTGAATAGTATGATTGGCACTGAGGTTGGATAGGGAAATAATAAGAATTACCAAGGACCACAGGGAAATTAAACAGGAGTAGGAAAATGGGAATGTAACAGTGCCTCTGTCAGAGCTAAACAGACTTTATGAGACTAGGTGGGAGGTTTAATATCCAGGTTAAAGAAGGTAATCAGATGGAGCCCATGTCAGGGAGTGTCTTGAGAAAGAACACACATACCTACTGAAAAGAAATGCCTACATTGGAGACCTTGATATCAGGTCTTGAGAGGACTTTAGGTTCTCTAATTTCTTCAGTAGAACTGATGAAGCATTGAGGAAGCCCAGTTTCAGATGCCTCCCAGAATCTTAATTCCTTTCCAGAGAAAGACCCAAACTCTTTCCATTATATCCTAGTGTTCTGAAAAGGTTAAGGTGGCCCAATTTGGATTCTAATTAGTAAAGAAACATACCCTTCACAGTTATAAATGAACTAGTTACTCAGATTTAACACTCATTTTCCACAGTTTTCATGAGGTCAAGAAACAGATGAAACACATAAAAAAGAAGCAGGTATTGAAAACTTAAAGAAACGCAACTGAGATGAGTGACTAGGTACCATGGGAACCTAATGAAGTTTGTGATGGAACTGCCTTTCAGCATTCTGGCTCCTACTGCCTGCCTCTTGATCCAGGTGCTTTTTCTGAGTACTTTGGGGAGATTTGCAACATTCCTGTCGTCTGCATTTTGCCTTAGGTCCATCTCTAAGCAAAAGAAGCTTTCAGTCTAGGAGGCCACGCCGGTTCCATCCTGGGCCTCTTGGGTCCGGCCCACAGAAGTGGTTGCTGTATAATGGGGGAGACCCATGCACTGTGAGGACTCTGCTTACCAGTTTGCGGAGGGTGACTGCCTTCTCATTTTTCCTCATCCTGCTTCCATCCTGCAGAGGGGAATCCAGACTAGCAGGAGCACTAATGTTCAACATTCCCTGACTTATGTGCATGAGATAGAGGATCAGTCAGGTTTAGATGGAAAATCTTTCTCAGAAGCTCTTGTGTTGAAGGTATGGTCCCCAAGGCAGCAGAGTTCAGTGATGAGCTATGTGGAAGGTGTCTAGATCAGGAGGGCTCTAACATCACTGGGTTAGTCTAATATAGATTATTAATTTAATGGACTATTGGGAGATGGTGGAAACTATTAGGAGATGGAGCCTACTTGGAGAACATAGGACTTTGGGGCCATGGCCTTTCAGGCTGTATCTTATCCCCATGCCTCTCACTCTACTTAGAGCAAATGGCTGTGTTTCATGACATGCTCCCCACATAGTGTTCTGCCTTACCACAGGCCCAAAACAACAGAGCCAAGTGATTGTGGATCAAAAGAACCTCTTTCAAAACTTCCAACCCAGCTCTGGCAGAGCTCAGTTCGGGAGTATCAGGTGTTGTTTAGGAATTAAAACATATGTGTTTCAATTCTGCTCTTGTTGCCCATGTCATTTTCTTGAGAATTCCCAAAGAAGGAAGGAGCCAGAATTTTTAGAGTACCTAGCTTTCTTGGACAATGCTTCACCCTTAAGCTTCACTTTAAAGTCTGGCTTCTATTGATTGTGTGTGGGCCTGTGATGGGCAGTCCTGTCCACTTCAGTAAATAGACCTCCATTTGGAGACCCATGAATCAAGGAAGCAGCCATTGATCAGCTAAGTACCTATGATCCTGAATTAGTTATGAATGCTTAGCCTTCAACCTTTCATTTTTAACAGTGATAAGATGTGTTGATTAATATTTGAAGGTTTTCAAATATTTCTTCATTCCTTCACTGTTTATGGAGTATATACCAAAGCCACGTGGTAGACTGACTAATGAATCATCGCTGCACTGGGTTAGGGGGGCAGGAGAACACAGTTATAAAGAATGCTAGTGCAAAGGTGTCTGTTTTGAGAGGACATGATTTGGTTTGTAGTGTCCTCAAAGCAGCAGGAAGAACAGGAGAAGGTGAACAAGAGCTAAAAAGATGAGAGTGTATGAGTATTTCTTAATACTCTGAATTAGAGATTATTAAGTTATGACTTGTGGGCACATCTGACTATCTGATTTCATTTCAACTGGCTCCAGGTAGGCTAGATAAATAATGGGATTTCTATTTGTCTCCTAGTATGAGTACAAAATGACACTCTTTTTTTTTTTTTTAAATCGGTACCGGGGATCAAACACGACTGCATGCTTGTAAGGCAGGTGCTTATGCCACTGAGCTAAATCTCCAACCCCAACATGACACTCTTTATACTAAGTTCTTCTTGAAAGTTCTGCGCATATTTAGATCGGTGATTATTGCTACAATCTCTGTTCCCCATCTCCCTGGAGGCTCCCTCTTTATTCCCCTTTCCTTCTACTAGCACTGTCCTCTAAGAACTCAAAGCAATAATTTTAAATTTTCTAATAGGTTTAAAAAGTGGAGTAGGGCCCAGCGGTAGAAAATTTAATCAGTATGTTAGAGACCCTGGGATAGAGTCCAACACTGAAAAATAAAATAAAATCATATCCCACTCGCATCTTAGATTAAATGTATTTGGAGTAACACATGCCTGTAGACCCAGGCAGGAGCAAGATTGCCACAAGTTCGAGGCCAGCAAGACCCTGTCTCAAAAATCAAAAATAAGAAAACAAAGAAAAAATAATTTTTTGAAAAAAAAAAATTTTATCCATGCTCAATTTGTAGAGGTTTCTTTTCTCCTTGCCATGAGTCCCTAAACACAACACAACAGCCCTTTACATTGCGTTTACATGGTGTTTAGTGTGATTTAAGGTGGATAGGAGGGTGTGTGTAGGGAATTTGCAAATACTACTCTCCCGCATCTTCCATAAGGAATTTGAACACTGGCAGATATTGGTATCTATGGAAGTGCTAGAACTGTCCCTTGGTTACAAGGGACAGTTACAAGAAAAGCAGGTAAATTAATTTTAATCTATTTTATTTACATCCAACAAATCCAAAGTATTACTTCAATATACCAATAGCATAAAAATGAATAAGGAGGTATTTTATTTTTTTGTGCTAAGACTTCTTGGGGGCTGATATGAAAATAGAAATTTATTTATTTTTTGCAAACTTTATTTTTTATCAGTACATGATGGCAGTACATAATGCTTACATCCCCTGTGGGCAGTTGATTCATGTACATAATATTCCTTTTTAATCTCCTTCCTTTCCTTTTCCCCACCTTCCTTCCACATCTTGATCCCCTTATCTTTTGTAAAAGATCTGTTTCCCATTACCAATATTTTAATTGACTCTTCATTTATATTTTGGGTCTCTCATATAAGAAAACTCATGTAATGTTTAAGCTTCTGTGTCCAATTTATTTCACTTAACATGATGGTCTCAAGATGCATCTTTTTCCCTCCAAATGATTCAAGTTTATCCTTTATGGTAGAGTAGCACACCTGTATGCGTAAATACATTTTCTGTAACCATTCATCTGTTGATGGACATGTAGGCGGCTTCCAAGATTTAGTTGTCATACATTGTGCTGCTATAAACATGGGTATGCATGGATCACTATAATATGATGTCCTTAACTCTTTCAGGAAGATACCTAGAAGAGGAATATCTGAGTAAAATAGAATTTCTATTTCTAGATTTTTGGGAAATCTCCATATTGACTTCCATAATGGTTGTACTAGTTTACATTCTCACCAACAAAGTATTAGGGTTTCTCTTTCCCTGAAGCATTTGTTATTTGATTTCTTGATGATAGCCATTCTTTCTGGAGTAAGATAGAATCTCAATGTTGCTTTAATTTGCATTTCTCTAATGGCCAGAGATGATGAACATTTTTCATGTATTTATTAGCCATTTATAATTCTTTTTAAAAAATCTATTCATTTCATTTGCCCATTTTTTGATTGGGTCTTTGATTTTGGAGGGTCTCATTTTTTGAGTTATTTATATAGTCTAGATATTAGTCCTCTGATAAAAAAAAATAGCTGGCAAAAGTTTTTCCTCATTCTCTGGGTTGTCTCTTCATTCTGTTGGTTGTTGCTTTTGCTGTGCAGAAGTTTTAGAATTTGATATTATCTATTTGTTGATATGTGGTATTATTTCTTGTACAACTGGGATTCTGTTCAGAAAGTCCTTGTCTATACCTTTGACTTTAAGAGTTTTACCTATTTTATCTTTCAGCATGTTAAGTGTTTCTGTTCTAACATTTAGATCCTTGATATTTTCTTTTACTTTAGTACATGGTGAGAGATAGGGGTCTAGATTCAGTCCGCATGTGGAGAGCCAACTTTCTTAGCACGGTTTATTAACGAGGCTACCTTTCTGCTCGTGTATATTTTTGGCCCCTTTGCCAAAGATCAGATAGCTAAATGTGCCTGGTGGTGTTTGGCCTCCTCTGTTGTTTCACTGACTCACATCTCTGTTTTGCGTTGTTTTTAATCACTTCAGCTTTGTCATATTATTTCAAATCTGAGACTGCAATGCCTCCAGCTGTGCTCTTTTTTACTCAAGATTGCTTTTGCTTTTTGCTCAGGATTATAGGGCTCTCCTGGCTCCCTATGAATTTTAGGATGGTTTTCTTTGATTCTGTGAGAAATGTGTTGGTATTTTGGTTGGGATCATTTTAAATCTATGCATCAGTTTTGGAAGGATGGCCATTTTGATTGTGTTGGTTCTGCCTATTGAGGTACAGGGGATATTGTCCCATGTCCTGATGTGCTCTATAAGCTCCTTTTTCAGAAGACTGTAGTTTTCATTGTAGAGGTCTTCCACTGTCTTGGTTAGGTTATTTCCTAAATATTTAATATTTCTCAATGTTCTTATGAATAGAATTGCTTTCCTACTTTCTTTCTCAGTGAGTTCACTATTGGTGTATAGGGATGCTATCGATTTATGTATGTTGATCTTGTGCCCTGCTACTGAATTTGGTATTAACTCTAGGATTCTTTTGGTGAAATTCTTCAGGATTTTCTATGCGGAGAATCTTGTCATCTGCAAATAATAATAATATGACCTCTTTCTTTCCTTTACATAACCTTTTTATTTCTTTGTCTTGTCTGATTGCTCTGGCTAACGGCAACAGTGTCCTCTTCCTTGTCTTTTCTGGATTTTAGAGGGAAAGCTTTCAGTTTTTCCCCACTTTATATGACGTTGTTACTGATATGATTGTGTGGTTTTTCTCTTTGCTTCTGTTTATATGATTTGTGGTATTTCTCAATTCATATATGTTGAGCCACCCTTCTATCCCTGATTACTTGGTCAAGATTGTGATCTTTTTGATGATTTGTTGCATTCTGCTTGCTAGTGTCTTGCTTAGAGTTTTGTACCTATGTTCATTAAGGAAATTGGCCTGCAGTTCTATTTTTTTGTTGGATCCTTGTCTAGTTTTGGAATCAGGGCAATTCTACCTTACAGGAAACTTTTTAGAATACTCCTTTTTATTTCATGAAAAAGTTTTAAAAGTATTGGCATCAGATCGTCCCTGAAGTTCTTGTAAATTCGGCAGTAAATCCATAGAGATCTGGGCTTTTTGAGTTGCCAAATTTGTTCGTTTGTTTGTTTCTGAACTATTCCTGATTTTTATATCTTCTTGGTTCAGTTTTGGTAAATTCAAATGAAATGGAATCTATTCACTTCTTCTGAATTCTCCAATGTGTTGGAGTATAGATTTTCAAAGTAGTTTCTAATAATCCTCTGGATTTTAATGGTATCTACAGTAATTTCATGTTTTTTGTTTCTAATTACATTGATTTGGGTCATTCTTATTTTGGTAAGATTGGCTAAGGTTTTGCCTATTTTATGTATTCTTTCAAAGAACCAACTCTGATTCATTGATCTTTTTTGTACTGATTTTTAGTTTCAGTTTCCCTAATTTCTGATCCAATCAGTATAATTCCATTGTACTAGTCTTAGATTGGCATTGTTCATGTTTTTCTAGATCCCTGAGGTGCATTATTAAGTTATTTCAGCTTTCAGTTTTTCTTATGTGGCTAGTCACATCTCTAACCTTTCCTTTGAAGACTGCTTCCATTGGGCTGGGGTTTTAGCTCAGCAGGCATAAGTGCCTGCCTTGCAAGCACGCAGTCATGAGTTCGATCCCCGGTACCAATTTAAAAAAAAAAATGACTACTTCCACTGTGTTCCATAAATTCTGATATGTTGTACTGGCATTGTTGTTTGATTCTAAGACCTGTCTAATTTCTTCCTTGATTTCTCCTATGACTCATTGATGATGATAATGATTATAATTTCCCTTGCTTGTTCTCAGATTCTCATTGGACAGAATATTTTCTTCTATCCTATGGGTTTTAGTCTATGAATTTCTTTTTGGGTTAAATGTGTTTCTTATAAAGAACATCATTGTTTCCTGATCCACACTGCCAATTTACATCTGATTTTTTCTTTTTCTTTTTCTCCCCTTCTATTTAACAGCTTACCTTACCTGGTATATTCATTCAGATAGCACTGAAAAGTTTTTAGGTGCTTTCTGTCATGGAAAGACCTTATTTCCCCATCAATTCGAGAAACAGTTTTGCAGGATATAGCAGTCTGGGTTGGAAGTTATTTTGGGGTGGGGCTTGAAACACTTCACTGCAAGTCTTTCTGGTGTGTGTGTGTGTGTGTGTGTGCATGCACATTCTAACATTTCAAAATGCTATCACAGTTCAAACCAGCTCCATTTCATGAGCTCAGTAACCATGCATGACTGACTAATGGCCACCATACTAGACAGCACAGCTTTCACTCCTGTCTTAATCTAGGGTCTCCAGAGAAAAGGAACTAGTAGGATATATTTAGATGCATAAGAGAAGATTTAATATGGGAATTGGCTTAGATGAGTATGCAGGCTGAGCAGTCCCATGGCATAAGATGCTGTTATTCTTTTTTAGTAGGAAGGCCTGAGAACCAGAGAAGCTAATGGTGTAACTCCTAGTCTGAGGTCAAAGGCCTGAGATAGAAGAGAACAAACACTAGTATAAATTCTAATGTCTAAAGACTCCAGATCTAAGACATGTGACGACAGGAAGAGAGAGATAAAGAATTTATCCTTCCTCCACCATTTTCTTGTTGGGCTGAATGAGTTTCTCCCACACTGGTGATGGCAGATCTTTACTGAAGGTATTGATTCAAATAGTAACCTGAAAAAGAAATACCTTCACAGATACACCCAGAAACAATATTTTACCAGTTACTTGACCTGTAATATGGTCAAGCTGGTACATAAAACTGGCCATCACATCTCTTCTTTAGTTTTCACCCTGTGTCCACCACGATATTTATACTGTCTTCTCTGGCTTTCCCCTCCTCTCACATAACTGAGAACCCTTCTAAACCTACACGTATAGTTTTTTAAAGCTTGTATCAAAAAACATGAGATTTCATACTATTCAAGAACAATAGTTATAAGGATAAAAACAGATTTTATTCAGAAACAATTTCAATCAGAAAAATCAGTAAAATTGGGCTCAATTATGAATACTGCATGGACAAGTGGGAATGGTACAGGCAAGGAGCTGACTGGGAAGTCAGTAGATGAAAATCAAGAGGAGGAAACATCAAGGAGAGGGGAATGTTGGTTCAACCAACTTCAGCAAGAGAGCTCAGAGGAGACTTTGGACTTGGACTTTTGAGCATTGGTGGAACTGTTGAGACTCTGAGGAAGGTACAAGTGTGTTTTAAATTGTACGCCAGACAGTTACATCATATTAGGTAAAGCTATGATCCTGTTACTATGTTTTTGAGGAGTAAGTATGGGTTAAGAATATACAATTAGGTGTTAAGTTGACAAAGGGCAAATCTATGCCAATTAAGCTTGATTGCAACTTGCCTGGTTTAAGAGGCTCTTGGTGAAGTGATTAGAGTGTGAGGGCACTGACTTCATCAGTGGGTTAACCTAGTAAGACATAGGGCCTAAAAGGAGGAAATGGGTCATGGGGATATTACTTTGGGGACTACATTAGGAGCCTGTCCCCTTCTCTGGCTAGAAATGTCCAACTCTGCTTTCTGACCTCCATGAATTAAGCAATTTTCTTTCACCATGCCCATCTGCCATGATGTCTGCCAGGGAGTCAGTCCATTCTGAAGTGAAAGCTCTGAAATTATAAACCAAAATCTCTCTCTCTCTCTCTCATTTGTTTTTGTTGTTGTTGTTGTTTTGTTTTATTTTTAGACAGGATCTTGCCGTATGCCTCAGGATGGCCTTGAACTCACTTTGTAGCTCAGGTTGGCCTCAAATTCACAGCAATCCTCCTGCTTGGATTATATTCAGGTACCACCATCCCAATGACTTCTCTTCTTTTGAGTTGTATATGCCAGGTATTTTGTCCTAGTGAGAAGAAGTTGACTAATACATGCATTAGAAGAATATAATCCTTTTAATAATCCCCTCAGTAGGTTGGGCTGGCTGTTTGGGGTTTTATTTTGTTGTTGTTGCAGTTATTGTTGTTTTGTTTGTTTTGTTTTTGCCTCTCCTTAAGGATTTTTCTGAAAATAGCAATAATAATACTAAATAACACACTTAGCATTTTTCAAATGTAAGCGCCACTTGAAGAACTCCATCCATTTTAACAAACAAGACCCTAATTAAATTTTTAAATTTTATACTTCTAGGGAATTCTCTCCTGATTGTCAATTGCCCTTGTTAAAAAAAGGGAATTATTTTAATTAGAAGTTGTTACAGGGCATCTACAGTTTGTATGCCATGTTACATCAGTTACAGACAGACTAGTAAATACCTTTTGTTTCCTCCAGTTTCCACAAGTCTGATGCTGGCAGCAACAAACATAAAACATGGAGCATCAATAAATCCTGAGGCTCAAAAGAGATTACCTTCTCAAAATATTCACTAACATTTTTATAGTGCTATCCCTATTGCAAACAGAATTTCACTTGCACACTGTCAAAGTTAATCCTCATGAAATATTCCTTCAATTCCCTCTTAGATTTATGTTATAAGTGACAAACTGGGAGAGACTCGTACTGAGATGTTGATCCTCTGACCTCATATATAGGTATGTTTACCATTATTTTGTGCTTTTGCATTACAATGACCATTTGATTACTCTTTTTTTAAAAATGCTAGCAATCAGTCCTATTCTAATTGTCACTGATTCATCACATTTTCCAAGACCAGAAATGCTCTCTATACAATAATAATAATAATAATAATAATAATGTCAGTTCTTGCTGATTACTTATTATATTATTGTTATAAGAGTTTTAAATGCAACAACTCATTTAGTCACAAGTAGTTTTAGTACTGAAGCAACTCACATTTACAGATCAGTTATCCATTCAACTCTTACAGTTGTGTTAGATAGATTACAGTAGAAAGAATGCAAGCTATGGAATGAAAAAATAGAATTCGATTCAAATTCTGTCTCTTGCTATATGACCTTAGAAAAGTTTTACTCAGTCAGGCATGGTGGCATGTGCCTGCAAACCCAGAACTCTGGGAGGTTAAGGCAGGAGTCACACAGTTAGAGACAAAGGAGCTGAGTGCCTCAGTTCTGTCCTTTTGCTTAACTGTAAATGCCACACACCCTAATGATTACACATCTCCCATAATCCTAGAGCCTTTAAGTACTGGAAGCCTGAGTTATCAAGACCCCTGTTATTCCCCTGCTTTTTGCCCTTATGCCTGATCCTGCTGCTACCATCCCATGATCTTCAATAAACAAAGCTACTTACTACATATTATGTAGTATATGCTTGGCAGTTCTTTCCTTGTCATATACAAGAACTTGAACTCTTTTTGACCCACTCAACAATAACAGGATTATAAATTGGAGCCCAGACTATGCAAATTAGTGACTTATGTTTCAAGATTAAAAATAAAGGACTAACTCAGTGCAAGATACTGGGTCAATCCCTAGCACTGAAAAAAAAAAAATTCTCATCCTATTTTAGGCTGGGGTATAGCTCAGCCACATAGCACCTGCCTGCTAAGTGTGAGGTCCTGAGTTCAATTACTGGTACCAAAAAAATCAAATAAAATAAATAAAGTATGTTTCACCCATTGGACAGAAGCTAGTTCCTGGTAGATCTTATATTGTATCAGGAACAACAAACAATGGCAAATATGATACTATTCATTCAATAAGTGGGAAACAACTTGAAATAGCTAATCAATAGGTGGATATATAGGATATGGACTAAGATATACTAATATTAAGGCAGCTTCTTTTTCTTCTTTTTTAAATTTTAAAAATTATTTTATTTTAAAAAGGATAAAACAGCATAAAATCAGTCAAAACAAACCAGTGTAAGTGATATAGGACTTTAAAACATTACAAAATCAACAATGGTTACCATAATGGCTTTTATTGTCTTCAAAATAGCTGCAGATACCTTCAGACATAGTTAAAATCAAAAAGAACCGAATAGAAACAATAAAAACAAAACAATGAATGCAATAAAGGACTTTAAAACAAACCAATAGTAAGTCCTAAATTGCTACAATATATCTTGCTATCTTTGAACTAGCTGTTCCTGCCATCAGATTTGACATAATCAAACAAAAGAGAATAAAACCCAACCCAACAAAACAATGATAACGATGTAGCACTTCAAGACAAGACCATAGGGAACCAACAATGGCTACAACCCTCAGAAGGAGGTCCCCCCCAGATGTCACACTGAGTGCTGCTGTCCTCTGAACCTATGATCAGACCAGTGGCCCTAGACCTGCAATGTCAGTGAAATACCAAAGCACCACAGGCATCCAATTGTATTTCACCTTGATAGCTATCATCACAGCCTGTGTTTCTCCAGATCGTCCAGTCAGTACTGGTGGGGAGGGCCAGCGCACACACCAGAAGGGTCTGGGGTCCAGTTCTCCCCAGTCCAGTGGTGGTCCATGCATGATGCTGGTTCCCAGAAGGGGCTTGCTTCCTGGTGTGGCCTTGTTCTCTCTCCTCGCAGTCCACAAATGGCACTGACTCAGGAAAGTCTTGGGTCTGGCTGTGAAGGCAGCTTCATTTTCATGTGCCAATGTTGCCTCTCAAGAGGCTGACCTGGGCCTCAGGTCATGGAAGTAACTATGCTGAACATGGAAGTAACTATGCTGAGCAGACAGTGTTTGGGGCTCCCCATAGCTAAAATAAGGAACTGAACTTATCTTACTCCTACTGTAGGATAGATCTGCAGATTTTCTGACTTGTCACAGAAAAAGAATTTTCAGAACGTTTCAGAAAGAGGCCAGAGAAAGGATTTACTAGACCCAAACACATTTCTAGGCAGTTCTGCCTCTTAGAAATGGGGAAGACCACACATGCAGCCTGACTCGGTTTGGGGCAGGCTGACTCTTACTGCTACAACTCTATCATAGACAGCTAAGTTAGGTAAAAATATTATAGGCAGTCAGATAGGGCTAATCCTCAAGGGACTCAGTGCAGAAGATGAGAACACATTTGTTTTTTTGAGACCAGGAGTGCTAGGGTTACAGGTGTATGCCTCTATGCCTGGCTAGCACTATAGACTATTGATATGGAACCTCCCAATGATACAGGCAAAACATTGCAACTCCCAGTCTGTTAGATGTCAGGTACACTGAGTTCATGTTCCCCAAAATTGAAGAATGAATTCTAAGAAACAACAGGGGTTAAGAGTAAGAAACACTTATTAAGGGAAAGATAGTTTCTGTCTAAGAGAGACCAAAGGGAACCAGGAAAGTGGGTTGCTCACAACCTACTTCTTAAAGGAAGTTTTATAGTGCAGAATTACAAGGTGGGTACAATATTGCAAGGTAGAAATAAGGTGGTACAAAATTATGATCAGCAAGTATAGCTGCTTAGGTAATGTTGATTCCCATGGGGAAGCAAGTCATGTAGCAAGTGTGCATGGAAAGAACAACGCCCTTTTTTGGGGAAAGATTAATTAGAAGCCCTGGCCACCAACCTGGGTCACTGATGTCTATCTAGACTTTATTGGACCAGGAGATACCAATGATAATATATGGCTCATCCCTTGGGGAGGTGTGTGGGTCTTATCATTCCATTTTTATCTTGAGACCTGGCCTTCAGTGGATGTGCCTCCAGCCACAACTGTAATGTATTGTCATCTGCACTGACTCCCTAGAGGGCCTAGCCCTGTCTGACTGTCTGTAATATTTCTACCTAACTTAGCTATCTGTAAGAGACATATGACAGTAAGAGTCAGAAGGAAAGACAGAGAGCTATAAATTGCTTCATAAGATCTTTGTTTATTTCCCTCCGTATTAGAAAACCTATTTCCCACCTTATTATAAAGCCAAGCTTGAGCCCTTGTCTTTTTACTCTTCAATTTATGTTTAGAGAAGAATCAATTTTGTAAATATTTTGTCTTAAATTGGTCACAAGTTCATAACCTAAAGACATTTTTGGGATAGACATTGAATTATCAATAATCATAGAAGATTTACTACATGTCTTTAAGATCTCCCTTGTGTATTTCTTGCAAAGAAATAAAGGTAAAGAAAAGAAAAGAGAAGAAAAGCCAGGGATATAGCTCATTGGCACAGCACTTGCCTGGCAAGCACAAGGTCATGAGTTCAATTCCTGATACCAAGAAAGAAAGAAAAAAAAAAACAGAGCAAAGACAGGAATACTTTCTTTAGGTCCCTGAGGTTGGGCTGTCTGAGCAGCCTGTCCCAAACCAGGGTCAGGTTACATGTGTGGTCCCCCCACTTTCCAGAGCCAGAACTGCCCAGGAGGGCAGCTCTTCTCTGCTTTCTGTCACTCCAGGTTTCTGACTTTTATCAATAGATCAATAAAGCAGGGAAGAGTTGTACACAAAAGCTCAATTTTACTAGAAAATTTACCCTGAAGATCTTTATACCTAGGGACCCGCAACAAGTGCAAGAAACTCCTACAGGATTTGAAAAAGTGGAGATTTCATGACTACTACAGATCATATATCAGGGAAAACCAAGGCCATGTGCTTCCTCCATCACTATTATTATGGGCAGTTAAGTTAGCCAGAAATATTATAGGCAGTCAGACAAAGCCAGGCCCTTGGAAGAGTCAACGACTCAGCTGTGGGTGGAACCACATTCATTAAAGGCTAGACCCCAAGAAAAAGAAGAAATGAGTACACCTACTGTTCGGTTTTCTGGTGCAATCAAGAGGCAGAAAAAGAAAAAGAGATCTTCATTGAGGACTCGGAGAGGAGTGTACAACTCATGGGGCTGTGCTCCATCTCTGGCAGAAGAAAAAAGGAGTAACTGACTGTTGTTTTCCTTGCATGTGGAAAGAAATAGGAAGTTGCATTCAGGGCTGAGGGAAGGAGGAGGAGGAGGAAGTGGTCATCAGGAAGAGAAGCTGTTGTTTTTGTTTGGGCCTTCCGCCATTTTAGACCACTACCATAATATTCAGTAATTTATATTAGGGCAGAAACCTCTCACCTACTCCCCAGGGATAAACAATGAAGACTGATATTCTAAGTAGACATCAATCACCTGGGTGGAGACCAGGCGCTTGACCCATCTCTTCCAGGAAAGGTCCTTGTTC
Source organism: Hydrochoerus hydrochaeris (assembly GCA_004027455.1). NCBI lineage: Eukaryota > Metazoa > Chordata > Mammalia > Rodentia > Hydrochaeridae > Hydrochoerus > Hydrochoerus hydrochaeris. The sequence continues at coordinate 10,413 of PVLA01007932.1, read as the reverse complement.
TTTCCCTGCACACTCAGATTTCACACCCACCTCATGATGTTGTGCTATAAAAATTCCTTTGAGAAGTGGGCTCATGGGCAACCCACTTTCTGGGTCCCCTTCTGTCTCTCTTAGACACAATCTATCTTTCCCTCAATAAATAGGTCCTACTCTTAACCTTCATTGTTCCTTAGAATTCATTCTTTGATTTTGGACAACACAGATGTACATTTCAGAAATCCAGCAGATTGGGAACGAATCATACTTGTATCATATTTGGAGGTCCTTTATCATTCCCATATTATTAACCACATAGTGGCACACACTAGCTTCTCTACTCTCCAGTTCTCTTCTACACTTCAGAGGGCCAAGGGGTTGGAGAGAAATCCGATATAGAAAGAAAATAGCAAAATAAAAAGCCTTTGGACTTAGCAAATTTGCCCTCTCTGCAGTTTCTCCGGGTTTTTTTTAGGTTCCATCTAAGTTGCCAAGATAAATGTCACTAGGATGAGTCTGGGAGTCCATGAGATGGAAATAAAGAGTTTATTTAACCCACTCTTTTTGTAGAATAAGTTTGTAGATTCAGTGACTTGTCAAGGAAAAAGAGTTTTTAGGATGCATCAGTAAGAGGAATGGGTTAATTAGGCAGATACAGGACACATTCAAGAGCCCTGTGTGGGTGCTCAGAGAGATGAGACACAATACATATGGAACCTAAAGATGTTTTATGCCTTTGGAGTGGTGGAAATCTGGAATTCAATAATCTATAGTCTTGCCTAGTGAGTGGGGAGGAGAGAATGGAGTGAGATAATGGTCCATTCATATGGGAAATCCTAAAAGGTGGTTTAATTCACAAGCAAGGGAGAACCATTTGCAAGTAAAAAGAGAATGGGCAAACCAATTTGTAGGTTAAAAAGATTACTATGTTATGGGAGAAGAGAAAGAGGAAAAAAAGAAGAAAAGAAACTGATTTATGTCCTAGTTCTTTTTAAAAGCACAATTTTTAAACTCCCGATTTCCTATTTCTTTCTTACCTAGTGTTTATTTGTTCTGCTCTCTCTGTATTTTACCACAACCACTTTTTAAGTGAACAGACTGCGCATAAAGATAGCATCTCAACTCTGACCACCCTGAGACCAGACAACCAGACATTTTATCAGAACATAAACTTCATTAGAATTTGAGAGCTTTTGACTTTGGTTAGTTGAAGCATGACTTTTAGCAATACTCTACAGTTTAGGGATAATGATTCCACTAGATTAATTTGCTTTCTATTTGAAAAGAACTTCAAAGCACTTTTCTTGAAAAAATAGTGTTACTGAGGCTTGTCAAATACCTGTTACTGGGTTTTGGGTTGCTTGCCTCTCCTTCTGGAGTTGGATTCCAGTTGGATTCTTCTCATCTTAAACAAAGAATTGAATGAAAAAAGCAAAAAGCAGTGACAGAATTTATTTGAAAAAATGAAAGTGAACAGTGAGGGAGAAACTGCTCTGCAGAGCAAGCTTAGGATAAGTAAAACAGGAAAAAGCAACATAGAACTATTCCCTGAAGGACATAAAGTGGGTCATTGTAAGAAAAACCACAATAGCAAGCTCTTCTTGACATCTGTATCTTTTTGATATAGGGGAATGAAACTCCCAACTTGCTACATGTTTAAATGCCAAGTTCACATTCTCTAAAATAGAGGAATGAATTCTAGGAACAAGGGAGGTTACCAATAGGAAGAATTTACTGAGAGAAAGAAAGCTTCTGCCTGAGAGGAACAGAAGGGAGCCTGGAAAGTGAGTTGCCCACCAGCCTTGATTCTCAAGGGTATTTATTGAGCAAAGCCACAAGGTGAGACAGGCTTAAGGTGGGACAGAGCTATAATCAATCAATAAGATTACAAGTATAAGGCCAGGGATTTAGCTCAGTGGCTTAAGTGCCTGCCTGGCAAGTGTGAGGTTGTGAGTTTGATCCCTGGTACCAAAAAAAAAAAAAAAAAAAAAAGATTACAAGTATATTCATTAAGATAATGTGGATCCAATGGCAAATTATAGGATGGGGTGAGATGGGACAAAGCTATGGTCAACCAATAAGTATACAAGTATAGTCACTAGGATAATATTGATTAAATGGGGATTAAATGGGAAGCAAGTCACATAGCAAGTGCACAGGGGCAGACAAGGACTTTCCTGGAAGGGGTGGGTAAGGAGGTTTGATCCTCGCTCCAAAGTGATTGATGCTATTTATTCTAGGGGAAGTATATGGGTGAGGAGTTCCTTTTCCTGCAGGCTGGCCTTCAGCGAATACACCTCCAGCCACAGCTGTCTACTGCATTGACCTCTGGAGGGCTCAGCCCAGTCTGACTGCATACCATATTTCTATCTAACTTTACTGTATACTTTTATACTGTCTAAGTTTTGAGAAAACCTGTGAGACCTATATGTAGGTCCTCAGAGGTGGTGCTGGGGTTCCGTCCCCCAAGGCCGATGTCATTTAGGCCATCCTGTTGAAAACCTGTTTGAGTTCTTCAGAGAAGCTCACATGCAGGGCTTTGGGAGCTGTTCTATGCATTTGTTCCAGGATCTTGTAATTAACAGGTCATGCCTACTTCCCCAGGCAGCTTTGCCCCATCCTAATCACCTATGTCATTTCCGCCTGAGAGACTCAATCCCCATAATTCTTTATGGAGTGCTGAAGGAGTGGAGGTCTCTGTCTTCTAGGGCTTCTTCAACCTGGTAATCCCTCCCTATAGGGGATCATGTGCTCTCCAACTACCTTGGGGTGCTGTGGCTCACTGGCTGAGCTGAAGAAAGAAAAGCTGTCAGAAAACAATGAGAAAAGAGTTAGTGATAATTGGCCTCCATTATGATCCCAAATATGAGGAGCAGGTCAGATTTCACACTTCCTGTAGCTGCCCTGAAGTCTTGGTTTTTGAAATCTCAAGTCTTCTAGACCTTCACAGGAGTAGCTTTCTCCTTTTTGGTGATCTTATTGTTCAGACAGTTCAAATGAGACTGGCTTTTTTCTAGAAAGATGAATCCAACTATCTGTCTCTGTCATCTTTACTGTAATGGGTATTGCAAAGATCACTGAGAGGAGGCCCTTCCATTTTGGCTTTAATTGGTTAGTGGGTGTTCCCTCTGTCCAAATTTTTTTAGAAGTACATTGTCTTCAGAACACACAGTAGGTGGTCTGCCTGGGCCAGAGGCTGGCAGGATTCTGTTCCCACACATTTGGACAGCCCATTGTACTTGGCTCAGATTGAGGAGATAGTATGAGAGTCTCGTGGTCTCTGTATCTACTGTTAGGGAATAGAAATGACCCTCCATATAACATCTCAGATGGGCTCAAACTTGGCCCAGTTTGGGGCATGTTACAAACCCTCATGCACACTATTGGCAACAAGCAGAGCCAGGACTCAGACATCTCCTGGCAGAGATACTTTGCCATATCTTACTTAGTGTCTGATTGGCCTTCTCTACCTTTCCAGATGATTGAGGCCCACTTCCCATGTAGGATTTTTATAGCTGATCGATTGAGGAGAAACAAGAATGGTTCCTCAGGAGCTGGGAATAGACCTATGTCCTCGAGGGGCTCAAGGGCTATCATTCCTGCTTCCCTATCAGCTTTTTAATTTCTCAAAGATACATCAGGCATGACCATTTCACGCCCTGTAAAGTGCATGTCTGTGATCTGCTTGACAAGATAGACTGCTTCTAGTTGTAGAATTTCCTGCCTGTGCTTTATAGATGATTGAGAAGGCTACTTCCATCAGAGAACGATACCTCCTCAGGGTTTTGAAGGGGCTGGTCACTGATGTCCTACCTGCTTGCATAGGTCTGGGAGATCACTTGTTCACAAGATTGGCTAACTTCTGGGCCTGTAGACATCAAAAAAAGCAGGGTTAACAGTAGTGCAGATTTTTATAACTTCAGGGGTGTCTAAGAGCATGGCCTGATGATTAATAAGCCATTCTCCTGTTAACCGCGAGTAACCTTTTGTATCCAGAATAACTCTGACCTAATGAGGAGTCAGGACTTCTAGTCTCTGTGCCAAAATTATCTTTCCAGCTTCTGTTTAGCTTCAAAGAATCTTTGACTAGGGATGTCCTCCAACCCAGTGATGCCTACATCCAGAGGATGGGTTTTTAGACTATAAAAATAAGTCACTATGGAATGAAACAATGGAATTGACTCATCCATGACATGTAAGATTTCCCCAGGTTCCTCAGATGAGATGATGATGTCCATGGAGAGGGACATTACAGGTTCCCCTAGCCTCTTTAGTCAACAGAGCAGGAAACAGGGGATCTGGCTGGCGTAGGCCCTCTCATGGAGCAGGGACAGTCAAATCTCCAATGCAGTGAGTCAGGTGCATTAGCTACCTCACATAGAGAGCAGGTGCCAGGCAGAGGCATGGGGAAGTCTTATGCCCAGTTTGCAGTCTTTTTGCACTTGAAACTGGAACCTCAGTTGTCCTTGGGTCTTCCCTGAGATGATTCTGGTAAACTTAAAGCATTGCCATTTGCAATAATTATAATCTTAGCCTTTCTCTCTCGTCCCTCCTCTCGGTCCCCATTGTTGAACACTGAAAAGGCCATGCCTAGCAATTGGGTCATAGGTGTCTGTGGCCCCATCAGAAGTTTCTGTAGCTTAGCTGAAGATCTGGGGCTGAGTGACAGATGAGAAGCTTTGCTTCCCACTAAAGCTTCTCCCTCCCTGATTGGCTCTATATTGGTATATTTACAGAAGACTCAACGCATCTCTTTAGCTCTCTGGTAAGAACAGCTAGCATGTCTGACATCATTCTTAGGTCCCCACTAGTATTTTTAAAATTAATTTTATTGGTATATTTTAGATATACATACTGATAGCATCTATCATAGGGAGTTTGTACCTGTACATGATATATATTGCTTCTCCTTTTTTTCCCATTTCCCTCCCCTCCCTGCAACCCCTTCTTATTTACAAAAGCTTTTTGTTCCCATTTTTTGTCTATCTTCCTTTATTTTTCTTTTCCATTTTTTCCTTTCCCCTTCTCCTCTTTGTCCTCCTTCTCATTTGAACACTTTCTATCTATTACACACTTTTGTCCTTATTTACCCTTTCGGTTTCTCACACCAGAGAAACCATGCTATATTTAAACATGTGTGTCTAGTTCATTTCACTTAAGAGTATGATCTCAAGGTGCATCCATGTACCTAGAAATGTCTCATAGTTATCCTGATGGCAGAGTAGCACTCTACTGTATTAAAACAAACAAACAAACAAACAAACAAAAACTTCATCCATTCATTTATTGATGGGTGTTTGGACTACCTCCAGTATTTAGCTATGACAAATTGTTCTTCTGATATGCCTATATCACGGTGATATGATGCTTTTATCTGAGAAGATACCAAGAAAGAGAATAGCTGGGTCAAATGGAACCTCTAGTTTTAGTTTTTTAAGGAAATCTCTACGCTGACTTCCACAGTGGTTGCACCAGTCTATACTCCCACCAACATTGGAGAAGGGTTCCTTTTTCCCCACAGCCCTGACAGCATTTGTTATTGTTTGATTTCTTGATGATAGCCATTCTTTCTGGAGTAAGATAGAATCTCAGCATTGTTTTAATTTGCATCCCTCAAATGTCAAGTGATGGTGAACATGTTTGATGTATTTATTTACCATTTCTACTTCTTCATCTGAGAAGTGTGTAGTCATTTCTCAGATGAAGAGGCCCCCACTAGTATTACAGTCTCAGTTTGATTCTGCTAAAGATGGAATAACCTTTCCAGGGTGCTTTCTTTCCCTTTTTAAAGCACAATGGTCACTTACATTACTCGTAGCCCCTTGTACATTTATAACAGAAGAAGGGGCCTGATTTATTGGCTTGTTATGGGGAAGTGGTAAAAGAGATCTCTAGGTATCATCAAAAAGATCAGAGAGACCCCACAGTCCACTTAGAGACAAGTGGGCATTCCAGGACAGGGCCTTCCTTTTAGTTTTTGAGTCTTTCCTGTGAGAAAGTGTCACAGAAGGCTGAATATATGGCATTTCATTCCACGGTGCATGCTTTAAGCAGAAATGCTGTAAGTGGAGAATTATCTTGCAATTTAGAGCACCATCCTGTATCCATCTCTCACCTCCTCCCAGTTTGTATTAAGGACAAACTGCATTGCAGTACTACATAAGCTGTTTCTATTTTAGACAGTTTAAGATCAAACCTTTCCCACATATCAAGAATACATCCTAGTGATGAAGGTGGTGAAATCTTCATGGTGGCAAAGTGCAAGACTTTTCCCATTCACTCGGCTTGGAATCCACAGAAAGAAGGAATTGGCCAGGTCTTGACTTCTTAAGATGGTGTCCCACATTGAAGGGGGGACCTGAGGGTACCACAAAGCAGCTCATGTGAGACCATAACACAGACCAGATATCTTTGAATGAATGATGCTGGCATCAAGCACAAGAAAGCTCTATAGGGGCTTTGTCTTCATATTTAGGTCATTAACTCACTAGAGAAAAAGGGGTGAGGCCACTTGTTGGTCTTACTATTCTGAAATAAGGGCAGAACTCCCCAAGCAAAGTTCCCTTAGCCACATAGTTGAAGCCTTTGATGGTCCAACTTGCATTTTGTGTCCCTTGATGACTCTGATTGTATTCGGGTCCTTTGCTGACTAGTTATTCAGAAAGGAATGGAGTCAACTGGGAAAATTAAGTCTTGCATTTATTCTGATAGTAAACAAACAAATGAAAAACTAAAAATGGGGATGGCTTTGCTCATGTACTCACAGTGTCTTTAATTAAATTTTAAATGTTTTCCATTTGTTCTGCTTATGTCATCAGGCATAGGTTTTAAATTACCCGCACTTGGGGCTGGGGATATAGCTCAGTGGCACAAGTACCTGCCTGGCAAGCGTGAGGTCCTGAGTTCAATCCCCAGTACTACACCCCCCCCCCCCCCCCCCCCCCCCCCCCCCCCCCCCCCCCCCCCCCGCCATATGGTAGTTGACATAAACCCATTTCTAGCTGCAGGATTCCATGCAGGCTCTAAATCTATTTATTGGTGCAGACACACCCAGGGAGTGACTTCTAGCATCCCACTCTTAAATCCAGCCTCAACACAAACCAAGAAAGAAACAACGAGGGTGGGAACCTTTCATTTTAGCATTACACCTAAACACAATCCAGCCATTTATAAAACTGGGGTAAGCAGAAACCAGGTAAATTTTTCAAACAAACAAACAAACAAAAAACTAGTAGCAAACAAACACAACACAAACAGAAAGAAGAGCCATTTACAAAACTGGAATAAAGCAGAGACCAGATTAATTTTTTTCTATTTTTTTTCAGATTAATTTCCACGAAGAGGTAGCAAAGCACAACAAACACTCAGACAACAAGGATCCATGGAGTGAGTGCAAGCATTAAAAAAAAGCCTACATTTTCTTCCCTGATGCCATGGCTGGCCCAGGAAACCCCTCTCTGACACCTTGAGAAGAGTCCCCTGATTCCTGGCTTAGTGGGGAGAGTGAATAAGGCATCCACCACCATGCCCAGGCAGTCACTCATTCTACAAGTAGCTTGTCAAATAATTGTCACTGGGTTTTGGGTTGCTCACCTCTCCTTCTGGAGCTGGATTCCGGGTTCTCATCTCAATGAAGAATTGAATGAAGCAAGCAAAAAATGGTGACAAAGTTTATTTGAAAAAGTAAAAGTTTATAGAGTGAAGGAAAAACTGGCTCCACAGAGCAATCATGGCCAACAGGAAAAAGCAAGACAAAGTACACCTTGGAAGACACAGAGCGGACCATCATGAGAAAAGTTATACTAGCAAGCTCTTTTTGGCATCTGTGTCTTTGTTTTCCCTTGGCTTTTTGAGACAGGGCTTCTCTATGCTTTTCAGGCTGACCTTGAACTCATTTTGTAGCCCAGACTAGCTTTGAACTCTCAGCAATCCTGCCTCAGCCTCCCAAGTACTGGGATTATAGGCATGTGCCGCCATACCCAGCTGTGTCTTGAGGAAACCTGTGAGAATTTCTACATGCAGGTCCTATGAGGAGGTGCCATCATCAGATCTAAGCCATCCTGCTTGAGTTCTTGAAAGAAGTCTGTCCATATGCAGGGCCTTGAGAAATGTTCTGTGCCTGTGTTCCAGGATCTTGTAAAGAACAGGTTATGCCCACTTCCCCAGCCAGTTTTGCCCCACCCTAACCACCTATATCAATAATGAACTCAAAATAATGGATGCACCTAATTTTTGCACCACTATTGATGTTTTAGAACCAAAGTGTGAGTATGAGGCTGACTTCTTTAGCTGGGACTATAAACTGAAGGTCAGAGGAAAAGGAAGTAAATGCCTTTTTATTCTGACAGGTTCATATTTCACCATACCCATTCCCAAGCCATGCCATATTCCATTTGGCTCTTAAGAAGCAGTAATTAAGCAATGTCAGTATTTCACTTGTCCAATTGCAATTTCGTAAATGAATGTTATAAAAATAATAAAAAATTAATTCAAGCCTGTAGAAGACCATATTAGAAGACATTCAATTTAAAACCTTGGCTGTGCTTTTATTATTTTAATTCTTGTATCTTGGAGGTGAGCCACTTGCATGTGTTTACTTACCTATGAGAACTAGATTTAGTTTTCAAGACAGTAAGTAGACAAGACTGTCTTAAGAAAATACAGTGGTACAATTAAGAATTTAATTTGTTTTATGATTTGGGGGAAGATAGTCATGTTTAGGTGGGGAAGATGGCTGTAGTCATGTTTGTCACCTGGTGTGCAGTCTATGAATTAATTGAAGCAAAACTTTGCCAAATGCTTTTGTTTGGAAATTGAATTATTTAGAAACAGAAGTTTTCATGAAAGATTGTGTGATATTAATAGTTGATTTTTTTTTATTTTTGGTTTTTAGAAATAGGGTCTTACTGTAGAAATCCTCCTCTCTCAGCTTTCCAAGTGCTGGTATTACAGGTGTGTGTGTGCCACCATGCCCAGCTAAATTTCCCCTTTCTATAAGAACTCCAGTCATACTGAATTTGAGTCCATGCTGCTCCAGTATGATCCTATCTTGACCAATTACTTCTGCAGTAGCTCAATTTCCAAATAATGTCATATTCTGAGGTAGTTCAGTACATGAGTAGGGGGTATACCATGAACCCCCTAACACTATTGTGGTATTTTGCACAAATTAGGCACTTAAAGTGGTTTTTTCAAACAAGGGCAATAAGACAGTATTCTTATCTTGGTAATGAGCTGCAGTGCATAATAATATTGTGTATTTCAGTTTATGAAAAATTTGAAACATATGTTGCAATGGGTCAAACAAAATAAGGAACTGACATAATTTCATTTTCTAGTTTTTAAAATGATTCATTTATTTTATCCCTCTCCTTTATTTTACATTGTTTACAATGCTTTCGTCATTTTACATTATCTCTTTTGAATCTCATGACTGTGAAAGTTAGGTTAGTTTTATGGAAAACTATTTATTTCTAACAAACTAATATTTTAATATATGTGCCAGTCTTTAAGATGGAGAAAAGATGCCTTTCTTCAGGTTTCATTGGGTTTTTGTGCATTCCACCTCATTAGCAACAGGAACAGGAAGAATACTTATGTTATAGCCTTAGCTTTTATTGAAATGAAGACTAGCTTTTGAAAAAATTCTTAGGATGAATTGCCAAATTCTGCTTTTGTAGCGAACCATTTATTAATCCCAGTCCCAATCCATTCTATAAAAGTGGAATTTTACTAAACAAACTACCTCTAATATCACATTTTATGCACAATAGCTGCAAATGTCTGAAATTTTAAGAAAGCTCTTTAATGTAGAACAATTCTAGGCCAAAAGTGATATTTGTACAGGGTTCTGATGCATGAAAAACAAACCAAATGAGCCCTTGAATCTGAGGTTTGGATGTCATTTTTTCGGACAGTTATCAATGAAACTGTCATAGATCGCTGGGACACAGTGCTATTAATTTTGAAATCATTCTTTCACATAATTGTTTATAATATTTGAACAGAATTTACATCTATGTATTGATTATCAGTACTCTTCACATTTCATTATTCACATATGAATTAGTTCTAATTGCCCACATGAGTTGATTTGCATAACGACATCATGTAGATATTTACAAATGTTTAATTGTGCGGCGCCCTTTTCTGTCCATGCTGCATCCTAGTCCATCCACGCCTTGTGACAATCGCTTCTCCAGGAAAAGGACACCGCATGTGGGAATTGGGCGCGGGGCTCTTGAAATGTTTTGTACTGATAATTGTAATTTGTGTAGTTCACATGTGTATGTTTTTATGTAATGCTCAATATGGAGTCGAGGGTGGAGACTCCAGGGGGGTTGCTGGAGGCCCTCTAGATAACCCCTTTGTGAGGACTGGTTGTGGGGTTTTGCCTTCTGTGAATAATGTGAGAGAAATGAAAGAGCTCATGGAGGA
>PVLA01007931.1:0-96741 GCA_004027455.1 Hydrochoerus hydrochaeris | reverse complement strand
AGAGGGGGAAGGACAGGGAGGCCCCTGACTGGCCAGCCAGTGGCAGCAGAATCAGAATCTTTACCCAGAGCTCCCCACCCCATGAGCTGTCTTGCACGATCCCTCCTCACTCACTGGTAGAACTGGCACTTATTGATCTGGACTTTGTCCACCCTTGCATTGCTGCCAAAGTCCCTGCCATGAGTCAGACTTGCAGGGAGCCCAGTCTAGGAGGGGACATGGACTGTGCCATCAAACAGTGCTGGGAGCTCCTGGGCTGTGGACCCTCAATGGGGGACATGATCAAAATCTAGGTGGTCAGGAAAGAGTTCCTCAGGAGAAAATGTCAGGTCACAGTCCCTAGTAAGCCTGTGTGGGTCACCAGCCAAAAGCTGGGTTAGGACAAAGAAGCCCGAGAGAGTGTGCAGAGGGAGGTGGTCGGCTCTCTGCAGCTGGAACACCAGGGCAGGCCGGCTCCCAGCTAGTTAAGAATGCTCCTCCTCAAGGAGACCCAAGGACACTCAGAGATGAAGCCTCTCCGCATCTGTGCAGAGAACTGTCAGCCCAGAGCTGCTCAAAAGTAGAAATGCCAGCCACCGGTGATGTCACCACCCAAGTCATTCCCTCCCCCACCCCAGGTCCTGCGGTCTGGTGACAGAGCAGAAGAGCCCCTGCTAGGTGACCACCTTCCACCCAGGCATCCTGCCCCCAGGATTCCTGTTTCCGATTAAGAAACGGGGAGGCACTCCTAAGGGGTTAAGAACTAGAATTTAAAAGTTATTTGAAGAAAAACTTCATGCTGTTCTTCAGAGTGCGGGATCTTTTTGCCTCCCCCCACCCCGGCCTGGCACTGCTGAGGATCCAAGTCAGCACGAACCCTCCCCAATCTCCTTTGGCCATCTCCTTCCTTCTGAACCCCTTCTATTTGCCCGAGCCCACTTCTCAGCTCAGCTGGCGTGTCGGCTGTCTCAGGGTGCTGGAGAGTACACCTATGCTTCAGGCTGAGCAAGTGGGGTTTGTCCTTCAGCCTGGATACTGCACACGGGGAGAGACGACACCCAGTTGGCCTAGAGAGGGCGAGCAACAGACCTGCAGGGGCAGTGTGGCTACTGGGTGGAGCTGAAAACCCCCTAGCTTGGGTCCACACGGCAGGTGTCTCCACTATACAGGATCATGGGGAGTAGGGTGTCCAAAGCCAGCCGCGAATGCCAGGTCCCAGAGGGGCCCCGCACACCGGCTCTGGGCTGCAACCCGCTCCTGGGGGAACCCCACTTTGGATCGGATGCACCCTGCGAGCGGTGCGTTGGGGGACTGGGTAGTGGAATCCCACGTCGCTGGCGGCTGCTAGCGTATTTCCTCGAAGTCCTACCTCGAAGGGCTGGGTTCCACCCGCGCGCTCTGTGCGGGGTGCCCCACACCCCCCTCGCCCGGGGAAAGACCCGCACAGAGCTCGCCCCCTATCCGAGCCCTGGGAAAACCGTGGGAGCCGCCCTGGCGCCGCGCGTTTCCCGGAAACCCCCTCTCCAGGCGCGTTGCGGGAACGCACGGCTCCGCATCCACGCGCGCCACGCCTCCCGGAGGGCTGGGGACCCGGGCGGGGAGGAGCAGAGCGGCGCGGACGCGGGAGCCTAGAGCGGGGAGCGAGAGCTGAGGACCCCGCCCCCCAACTGGAGGTGGGGAATCCGCCACACAAGCCCCGAAGCCCCCGGCTTGGGGGCGTCCCCAGCCCTGGGTCGAGAAGGGCCATTTGAGAGCTCAGGCTTGAGGCCGGAATCCACCTCTGCCCTTAAGGTCTGGCGAGGGTCCAACCTGCGCCCCAGGTGGGGCCCGCCTCTCGGCCCCTTCTTCCCACCCGCCTCGCGGCCCCCAGCCCTAGCCGCTGCCCCTTTAAGAAGACCAGGTAGGCAGGCCGGGCCTGGGAGCGGCTCCTATGGCAACCCGCGAGCCGCGGCGGCTTCATGAATATTCCGGGGCGCGGGAGCCCGGGCGCGGCCGGAGGGCGCTCCGGGGGAGGCGGTCGCTGATGTAAACCCGGCGGGCCGCTGGCTCCGCTTGGCTGCGGCGGGAGCACCGGGCCCGGCCGGCGGGCACCGCGGGTCGGCGAGGCGCACGGGCAACCCGGCCGCCTCAGGACGCGCGCTGTGCGCCCCGCGCGCGAAGCGGAACCCACGCCGCGGCCGCAGCGCCCATTGTTCCCGCGGGGGCGGGGCGCCTGGAGCCGGGCCGCGCCGCGCCCCGATCGCGGGGGGGAGCTCGCGGGGGGAGCGCGGGGTCCCTGCGCCCGGCTGGCTCCGAGGAGGCGCAGCGCGGCGAGCGGGGCGCGCGAGCATGGGCTCTTGAGCGGCCCGCGCGCGGCGGAGGACGCGAACCCACGGGCGGGCGGAGTGGCCCCGGCTCGGCCGCGGGCACCATGGACAAGCTGCCGTCGTCCATGCGCAAGCGGCTCTACAGCCTCCCGCAGCAGGTGGGGGCCAAGGCGTGGATCATGGACGAGGAGGAGGACGCCGAGGATGAGGGCTCCGGGGGCCGTCAGGACCCGCGCCGCAGGAGCATCCGGCTGCGGCCGCTGCCCTCGCCTTCGCCCTCGGCGGCCGCGGAGCCTCGGGGCGCGGCCCTCGGGGCAGTGGACAGCGACGCGCCGGCCCGCAGCGCAGCCAAGTCCAGCACGAACGGCGACTGCAGGCGCTTCCGCGGGAGCCTGGCCTCTCTGGGCAGCCGGGGCGGCGGCGGGGCGGGGGGCGGCGGCAGCCACGGTCACCTGCATGACTCCGCCGAGGAGCGGCGGCTCATCGCCGAGGGTGACGCGTCCCCCGGCGAGGACAGGACGCCCCCTGGCCTGTCGGCCGAACCTGAACGCCCAGGCGCCGCGGCGCAGCCCGCAGCCTCCCCACCACCCGCCCAGCACCCAACCTCGGCCTCCCGCGAGCAGCCCGCGGCGGACACCGCGATCAAAGTGGAGGGAGGCGCGGCCGCCAGCGACCAGATTCTCCCGGAGGCCGAGGTGCGCCTGGGCCAAGCCGGCTTCATGCAGCGCCAGTTCGGGGCCATGCTCCAGCCCGGGGTCAACAAATTCTCTCTAAGGATGTTTGGCAGCCAGAAAGCCGTGGAGCGTGAGCAGGAGAGGGTGAAATCTGCCGGGTTCTGGATTATCCACCCCTACAGCGACTTCAGGTAAGAGGCCCGTGGGGATCCTTTGGATTCCTTGTTTGGTGGCAGGCATGCTCTTTTCCTGGCCCTGCCTCCCAGCCGGAGTTAACTTTCCTTTCTTGCACTGGGAGCTCCAAGAGAAGCGGGGCGCCTCTAGCCTCTAAGACACCCCCAGACTTCCTCCTGCACTGCAATGGGAACTTTCCAGTGTTCTGGCTTCTGGCTTCTCTCTTTGCGGTCTGGGCTGCATTAGAGTCAGACTGAAAAGGTGTTCCAAGCCTGGCCTAGCCTTCCCTGCAGCCAGACTAGAGCTCTGCTGCCTGGAGCCACACGTTCCACCTCCCCCTATGGGCTGCAGAGTCAAAGTGGCCATCCCAGCAGCCCAAGTCAGTCACCCTGCAGAGCAGGGGCCATGAAGGAGGCGCACCTCTCAGTAGTTGGGCCAGCTCCTTGGGTGCTGACTGCAGGCATTAATAGCCTTTGGCATTGGCACCCTGGGAAGCTGCGGCCAGGCACCTGAAGGACTGAGGTCCCTGGGGCCTTGGGACTAGGATAAAAGCCTGTTACCTGCTAGCCCTGGGCCCAGCCCCTCATGCTGACAAATAGACCAGCAGCAGACTCCCTGGGCAGCTTGCTTCCGCACCAGGAGGGGAGAATGACCTTGCTCATAGTGGCCAGCGAAGATGCCTGGTGTCCTGCCTGATGTGCAGCCACTCTGTGACCCCCGCCCCCCAAGCTCAGTTCAGGAACCCATTGCCACCCAAATGGCCCATGTTCCAGCAGCTGCTGGGTCTCTTGAGGATCTGTTTTGGGTCCGAAGACAAAAGAGGTGACTACCGCTCAGGGAGAGGGACCCTGCCCCTCCTGCATCACTGGAGTCAGATGCCACTTGGAGTCTTGTTGACATAGCTGCGAAGCAGTAGGATTATTGGTTGTCCCTGGGGTGGGGACAGGGATATCTTTACCCTAGTCAAGGTCTTGAGGTCCCCCAGTACCCCTCCAGGTGTCCCTCCCACACCAGTTGAGGTGGAGGCCTGGGAAGCATCCACTTTTTCCAGCTGGGTCTCATTCTCCCTTCTCCAGCCCTGCCCCCTGCTCGGCTCCCTAGCCTGCCTGTATAAATGAGCATGGTGCCAGCCCAGAGCCCTCTTTGCAAACTCCAGGGAAGCTGGATTTGTAATGAGAGCAAAGCTGTTTTCCATCCAATGAGAGAGGTTTCTCCGGCTGGGAATGACCAGTCAGATAGCACTCGATGGCTTAAAATAGGAGATGAATAGAGGCCCCCTTCTTTTTCCTTTAATTTTTTTTCCTTTTGAAGGGCTGATCTTTCTACCCTAAGATCCAGGTTTCCCATTCCCAGAGGGCAAGGAGGCCACAGGGCAAGCCTTATGAAGTGCAGCCATCAGAATGATGTGAACTGATATGGGTTCCTTCCCTCAGGGGCCGTGGCTGGGCTCCCAGTGCCAGGTTCCTGAAGAATGGACTCTCCATGGCCAGGACTGGGACTTGAGGATCCCAGATGAGCTTGGGAGGCATGAACAGGTGCCCTGTCTCCTCCACCTTGAGTGTCCTGGGCACCTCCTCCTGCTGAACTCCTCAGTGATGGTGACAGGCCATTCCAGTATCAGCCACTTGAGATTGTTGAGGGTTCCCCCCTTGCTCTCCTCCCACCCCTGTTGTAGGAAAGCTTCTGTCCAGGGTTCTTGTCACCAAGCCCAGTGCCAACCCCAGGTGTTCCCAGCCTCCATGAACAACAAGGCCTGCTGGAGGACCTTCTGCATGCTGGGCCTTCCCTCCCGGCCTCCCTTACCTCAGGTGGTGAGGAGCCAGGACATGGTAGGTTCCGCCCATGAGTCTTACCTCGGTCTGCCTGGTGTGTCTGTCTGTGATGCCCCTGCTGCAGAGCCTCCCACCGTCTGTCCACTCACTGCAGGCTGCCTGGGTCCTGGCCTTGAAAGGGGATGGTGGGGATGGGGAGAGGGTGAATGTAATAGAACTGATAAATGGACAGCAGAAAAGAGTCCAACTGGATTGGATTTGGGTTTGTGCAACAAGCAGCAGGGATGGGTGGCTGGAAGTGCACATCCCTTGTGCACACCCTTGTCGCTGCCTGATGCTGGGTTTGGCAGAAGGGAAGAAATCCAAGAAAGACATCTGCGTGCGCGTGCGTGCGTGTGCTTCTGCATAAGTGTGTATTTTGGGAGGGGTGGTGGTCATGCCTCTAGGCCAAAATACCTAGTTTCATCGTCAGAAGGTCAAAGAGGTATGGGCCTGGCTAGGTGTGCTAAGCTTAGAAAACCCACCACTCAACCCATTCTAACTCATGTCCCCTGTACCCGGCACCCCAAGCTTTGGTCCCTAGAGTTTCAGCCTCTGGCCTTGGGCCTCTTTGTGATCATTTTCCACCTCTAGCTCCACCAGAGTCTCTGCAAACATTACCCAGGCCAGTTCAGGATTTATTCAGCATTTTGACGGGCAGGAAGCATTGATCCAGCAGAATTGGTTTAATAAAGAATCACCAGCAAACTGTGATAGATAGAGTGTGTGGTTTGGAATTCAGGGCTGGCTGTGATGGGCTGCTTCTGGTCTTTCTTTCCCTGGGAGAGGAAAGCTGGGTATCTTTTTTAGGGCTGGGCTGGGCTTACCTGGGTGGTCGGGGGTCCTACAGTAGCTGGGACATGTCTGATAGTGGGCTTTCCTTGGCAGTTTCTGCTTTGTGTCACTGTACCACTGCCCCTAGGCCATGCCCTAGGTCTCACAAGACTCCTCTGGTCTATGTAGGCTTATCTGGCCTCCCCTCCAGCTCCCCATTTACCTTTTGAAACTTGTCTTTATGGTTTGTGAAGGGAAAAGGTCACTTGGGGCTGCCCTTCTGCGCACTGCTTCCCAGGTCTTGCTCAATCCTGGCTAGGTTCTTGGTCTCCAGTGGGTCCTTCCTTCCGTGGGAGCCATGTGCCATAGCCAAGGCTTGGTGGTGGGAACCTGAGTGAATAAAGCGCAGTGGCTAGACAATCTGGGTTTTCCATGAGGAAAGAAAGGAGGATCGAGGGAGTGGGGACCAGGAGGAAAATTGTAGCTGGCTTTGTTCTCAGAATTTGGCCAGCCTTTCCAACACCAGGTTCAGGGAGTCAGCCCAGGCTTGTGAACGTAGGTGTCTGAGCAGGTGTCTCAGGGCTGTGTGGGTGGACATGGAGCTGGCAGGGCAGGCCATATGTGGATTGTCTGGGGCCACTGGCAGGGCCTAGGCACCAGCTCAGCCTTGAGCATGGAGACAGATGGACAGACATGTGGACCTTCCACATACCTCCACCCCTTACCACCCCTAGCATGAGCCCCCCAGAACTGTGTGGAAGAGAAGGGAAGGAAACCCGTAAAGCATTTTATGTACATTCAGCTGGGCTCTGACACCAGTCTAGGTCTAATAGGTTCTTGATTGCCTAAGCTGACTTCCTGGTGGTCCTTGCACCCGGACATTGCCATTTCTCACCTTCTGTCACCTCCTGGCCCTGTCTCCTACGAGGCTCTGTTTGGATTCGAGCCTCCCTGAACCTCCTTGGGAATGCTATTGCCTATCTCCATTTCTGAGGCAAATTGTACAAGAACGGACACTCTGTGACCATCACTGTCAAAGGCTCAGGGATGCTGTTGTGGCCACATCTTTCTGTCTCCTTCCTTCCTGGGTTGATCACATGGCCTCTCTTCCTGGTTTTGGCCTAGGTTTTTTTTTTTTTTTGTTCTGGGAATCAAACTCAGGACCCTACACTTGCCAGGAAGGTACAGTGCTGCTAAGCTATATCCCTGGCCCCTGGCCTGGGATTTTGATCCTGCTTTGGATCAGAGACCTCACTGAGAACTTGCTGGAAGCTATGGATTCTGCATGCAAAATAATAATAATAATAAACAAATATGCAATGTGGCACTTAACATGCAGTGTCTGTGGCTCCCTTAAATTAAGGACCATTTAGGGGCTGAATTTGGGGGACCCCACTGCAGGCCACCCCCAAAGAGGGTTTGGGCCTGGTAGGAAGGAGGCAGGTGCTATCCTGCCCTGGAATGTGGTGTGTGTGGCCCCTCTATACCTGGGGCTCCAGCCACCCACGGCTGGTAGAATGGAAATGAAATCCGAGGTCAGAGATCTGTTTGGGAACTAGTTTCAGCCTTCCTGGGAGCCGTTGCCCTGGAACATTACTGCTAGCATGGGGGAGAGTGAGCTGAAAGGACTGCAGCCCTGGGCACCAGGGAGGGTGGGGCGCAGTGGTGCAGAGGGGGATCCCAAGGTGAGCTGCCTGGGCACAGAGAGTTCTCTAGAGTGAGGCTGGGTTGGTGGAACTCAGGTGCAGTGCTCCCAGGAGGCCAGCAGACAGTAAGTGTGGGGAAGATGACAGGACCTTTGGCCAACTGGGTGGAGGCCTGGGCTCCAGGATCTCCCTGGTGGCTACGTGGCAAGGTTGAGGGCTGCCTTTCCCCCCACCTGACCTACCCTCTTTGTTTCCTGAGTGCTGAGAACCACAAGGCTTTCACAGTGTTGAGGAGCCTCGTGCAGTGAGCTTTGACAGTGCGGTTCTGTCCACCTGTCCATCAGCTTTCCTCTCCCCTGCTTTAGGGCTCTACATTCCTGGGTTTTCTGCGATGCCCTCCTGGGCCACTCAGCCACCCTTCCTCTGTCCTTCTTGGTCACCTTGTGGCATTTGGATGAGCTCTGTGTTTGTTATAGTGCAGCTTCTCACTGTAATGTCATTCCGCTTACCCGAGGATCTTGTCAAAATGCAGAATGTGATTCAGTAGCCCTGGGCTCGGGTCTGAGATTCTGCATGTGGAATGAGCCCCCAAGTGCTATTGCTGCTGACCATGCTGCCCTATCCAGGACTGGGCTTGAAGTACAAAGTGCATGTGCCCATTCCTGGCTTGACTCACCTGAGAGCACAACCGCTCTTATCTCCTTTGCCTGAGCCCTGGGCCTCCAGCACCAAGCTCAGGCCGGTCCCAAGTGCTGGGCATTGAGCGAAGCCAACCATAGAGTTGTGCAAGCAGACTTGGGGTGTCAGATTCACAGTCCCCCGCCTTGTTGCACACCTGCTTAGAGCCAGCTGACCCTGGATGCCACTTCTGGGGTAGGGGTGAGAGGGGGGTGGCCAGGCAGCCAGAAAACCCTTGCTCATCCATCTCAGCTCACTGGTTCCTCTCATCTGAAGGTTGGAGGGGAGAAGGGAGGGTGCCCAGTGACAACTACAGCAGTGAGATTTCTGGGAAGGAACAGATGTTCTCAGTCAGAGAGTCCAGAGGTGGCATGGCAGGGCAGCGAGCAGTATGAGGTGGTTCTGGCAGTGGCCAGCTGGAGGAGGATTGAAGCATCTCGAACAGCAGTGGCTGTAGCTCAGTGAGCAGAGGTTTTGTCCCCGTGCTGTGTCCCCTCCCCTTCTTCAGGCCCTGCCAGCAACCTCCCATGGGAGCTGGGCTTGCCTGTCACCCTTCCCTGCCCCTCCCACTTTGGAAGCTCCCTTCAGATGATTGGGTTGGTAAGTGTCATACAGCCTGAGTGGCCCTTGTGACTGCCACAACCCTGGCCACCCAAAGGGATTCACCCAGAGGAGAAGTCCCAGCCTGGTCCCCTGGAGGCTTGTCTCATAACCAGGAGGCTGTGGCTCTGGCTTGGCTCAAGGGCCCTTACAAAGCTGCTTCTGGCAGTTGCTAATGAATCAAAGGGTCACTGAGGCCAGCCAGGCAGTCCTGTCAGGCCCGGGGAATGCTGGGGAATCCACACTTCCCAGTCAGAGAGGGCCATGGGAGGCTAGAAGCATTGTCTTGGCTTTGGAGAGGATGTTTTCTGCCAGCCAGGTCTCTTTCCTGAGAGAGTGTTGCCAGGGCCCAAGAAATCTGCAGTCTCAAGAGCCAGGTAGCTACTTGGATTCCATCAGCACCACCCAGGAGGGGCAGGCAGCAGAGAGGTAGTGAGCTGCCCATCACCAAAAACATTCAGTCTAAGACTGAGAAGTGCTTAGATCAGAGCTTGCCAAGCAGCATCTTGCAGACCAAACATGGCCCACATAGCATACTAACAGATGAGCCAGTGTTTTCAAATGGAGACACAGAACATAAAATTATGAGTTTAGGAGTTTTTCAGAAAGAAATGGAAACTGTTGCTCTGACCACAACCAAGAGATTGAAGACAGTAGAAGATGCCCCCTTGAAGCTAGCTTTTGCTGGTCAGTTTGTCCACAGTCTGTAGCTGTCCCTGAGGTGTCTGTCTTATGCTCAGCCATGTCCCATGCCGCCTCACTACCTGAACCCTCTAGGCTTCTGAGTTTACAACATTCAACTCAAATCAGGATACTAAAGCCAGGTAGTTTCCCAATCCCCTGACCACCATCCATGAAATACTTACCGTGCGCCAGGCTCTGCTGGGGACTCACCTCCCTTACTATACTTGCTCTTCTTAGTGGACCCCAAACAGTTTTATTATTCTCAGTGTACAGGTCAGGCTCTGATGAGGGCAGGGGAGAGATTTGCCCCAAATCACAGGGCTACGATGTACTGGAACTGGAATTTGACCCTGGTCTCTAGACTCTGAACTCAGGCTTGCCCCTCCCACCCTTTTCTCCTCCCTCCCCTCTTCCAATTCCTCCTCTTCTTCTTTGCTTTAAAAAAAAAAATTGGCTATCAAGTAGTTCAAGAGATTCTTCCCAGAATGAAACCACTGAGGAGGGGCTGTGAAGAGAGCATCAGCAGGCATATAGTCTATCAGGTCTCAGACCCCCACACCTGGAGAGGTCTTGGCAACCCTGGACAGAGCCTTTTTTGTGTTGGTGGGGGCAGAACGTGGAGGGGAAGGCACTGTGCTGGTCAGGGCCACAGAGGAAGTCCATGCCAAAGACAAAACTGGAACCCACTGGGTTATGGAATGTGTGTGCAAAGGTGTTGATGCTTCAGTTCATCCACAACCTCCTGGCCAGAGAGTTTCCAGGGCAGGCTTTTCCTGAATAGCTTTGTCAGTTGGAGCTTCTTGTCACGCCAGCCTCACACCTGCCTTTCTGGGGTGATAGTATTTTTAGGGTCTCATTGTAATTGGGCTGGGTGCTTAGCACGTGCAAAGCCTAGAGTTTGATCCTCAGTGCCGCTGAAAAACAATGAGGCCCATGACACCTTTGAGAAGGAAGGCTTTCTGCATTCGAAGATGGAGAGCCCGGTGGTGGAGGATGCTGCCCAAGCCCTCTCTGGGGCTCCCTCCAAGACCCTGGTCAGTCCTGAATGCCGTGGAGACCCTTGGGGTTTTAAAGCATATCTGGGTACCATCGATGTCCCTGTTCCTGGATGGGAATGACTGGGGCTCAGAAAGGAGAGGAACAAGTAGCCATGGTGTGTGTTCTGTCCAGAAGAGAAACAGCCATCACATGGTGCCCAGGCTCAGAGCTCAGCCTCTGAAGACTGGGGCTCAGTGTGTAACTAAGATCAAGGCTCAGTCAGAGTCCACATCTGAGCTCAGACTGTGACCAGGATCATGTCTTCGTCTGTGACTAGGGGCCAAGGAGTAGTTTATGGCCGGGATGCGGGGTCAGTCACAACTAGAGTTAGGGCTTGGTCCAGAGTCAGGAACTGGAATCCTGGAACAAAACCTTTAAACTGATCTTGGCATCATCCCTGAGGCCCCGAGGTTTTGGGCAGGTTTTCGCCCATCCCCTTCCTGGCTACCTTTTGCCCTCCAGGAAGCACCTCTGCCTCCCCCAAGGCCCCAGCCCTCCCTAGGACCCTAGCATCTGAGCCAACAGCCTCTGGTCCTCTCTGGGAGGTAAAGTACAAATTATAAATAAACAACAGTGCCACTGCTGCTGAGACATTGGAGCCACCAAATCTCACACATACCACTCCCGCCCTGCTCTGCAATCTCATTGTTGGGGCTGGCGTCTGTGTACCCAGCTGGGCAGTGAGTTTGGCACCCACAGAGCTGTGCTCAGGGCTGGGCACGCAGGGCGAGGTATGCCCGCTTGATGGAGGGATGCCCCCAACCCACCCTGCCACACCCCAGCTCTGGGCCACCACAGATTGCAGAGCAAGCAGCAGCGGGGCCTCCAGGTCTGATCACGGCAGCTGCGGGGGCCTGATAATTGGCTGATGCTGATTTTGTGTCTGTCTAAGCATTTACCCATGTGGGTGGATGTGTTATGTCTGTGTGAACGAGGCTTTCAGAAGTTAATACCTAATGGGGCTGGTGAGTATATTGTTTTCGTGACATGCAGAGGGCAAGCTAAAGGGGTCATGCTGCCAGGAGCTCAAAAGGTCTGTTCCAGATTGTTGTCATCCATTATGGAGAATGAAGGGGTCACTACCTACCTGACAAAGGGGAAGGTAGTACTTTGGCTCCTGGTAAGGGTCCCAGGTCTGGATTGGGAGAGAACAGACAAGTGACAGACCAGTATGAATGAGGAATCAGGAAAGCAGATCTGAAGTGGACCTGAAAGGGAGAACCATTCTGTATATTTTCTGGAAGCAGGCGTCAGGGCTAGAGTTCCGGGGTACCGGGGTGGGTGCTGGCAGACACTTAGGGCAGATTACTCAGAGCTGGCTCTTCGATACTGCACTCCTTTCTCTCTCCCCTCCCTCCCAGGCTCAGACCTGCTGCCAGGCCAGCCCATGGTGCAGCCTGAGCACACCAGTGCATGCACCCAAGGGGAGCCCTGGTGGGCCTTGGCCCAGTTGCACAGCCTTGGAGAAGGCTCCCTCTCCTGCCCTGTGAGGCTGGGAAGGCAGGTGCTGCAGCTGCCATAATGTCACCGCACGTGTGGCCTGGAGCCCAGAAGTAATTACCCTGTAGTTCTGGTTGAGGATGGAGCAGCTCATGTCAGTGATTAATGTGAGTCCCCAGCCACTGGATGGCCAGCCAGCTGTCAGCTTCTCCGCTTCTCTACCTAGTTGGTCAGAGGACCCCTCCCAGAGGACAGGAGGAACTCTCAGTGCATTGATCTCATGAACACCACTAGTGCCTCTTAGAGAAAACATTGCCGACAGAGAGGCCTCTGTGGATGGGGCCATCCTGGTGCAGTCCCTGCTGTCCCACCTGGAACCTTGCATCCTCTCCTCATGAACTTGCTTGGAGTTCGCTCCCCAACCCTCATCCTGTTCTGCCACGTGGCCCCAGGAAACTCTTTTCCTCTCAGTATCCAGGGTCAGGGCTCTGAGTCTGAGGCTGGGAGAGAGCAGAGCTAATTGGACAAATAGGTATTGAACCTGTAATCCTGACCCCATTAGTGCAAATTGAGCCAGCAGGGCAGGGATAGCACTGGCGACCAAGAGAGTTAATGAGACTCTCCCTTCTCCTCCTGAGGACTGTGCCAAGGACAGCTAGGCATGATCCTGAAGCTACATGGCCCTGTGTCCTGGGGGGGGTAGGTGGGATCCTTTCACTACCAAATCTTCCTGCTGAGGTTTTGCAGCCCACACATCCCAGGAATGGGGTAGCATCCCTCTAACGTGTCGTGTCATATGGATGTGGCTTGTGTGCACTCCCTGGGATCATGACTCCCGGGGAGTGACAGTTGGGTGTGCTACCCAGGGACCGATAGAGCAGGGGCTTCCTAAAAAGGAGCTGAAATGGTGCTCTCCTGTGAAGGCCTCGAATGCATTCCTCTTCCTGGCTTTGAAGGGCTGACGTCTTGGACAACTGTCTTGTCCTGGAAGCTCACATCAGAAGAGTCCAGAGTGTGAGAACCCTGGCACTGCAGTCACACAAGGCCATTGTGGTTGAAGGAGCCCCAGGGGACTGGTGGCAGGACTGATCACTGTACAGCTGGAGGGAAGCAAGAGAGGCTGCTCCTCCTGCCCTGGGGATGCAACTTCCTGGGACAGGGCTGAGGGGACAACCTGGAGGTGAGGGGCTGGGCCAGCTGTGTGGGCTTATCTGAGGCCTCATGTACCTTTGCCTGTCTGAAAATGAGACTGGAGAGGGGTTGGGCTTTAGCTGTGGCTGCAGAGGCCCCAGGGACCGTGTGTAATCATGACTCCTGGGCCTCCCAGAGTGGCTGTGCAGCTCGGATTTGGGAAAGCACCGGGTAATTCTGCCATCACTCTGAGAGTGAGAGTTGGGCCGTTCCTCAGGGCCCTTTGCTTGTTTGCAGCCTGTGGTTCCCTGAGTGCCTGTGTTTGCCTTGGTCTGTCTGCTGCTCCTCCCCAGAGCTGGGATCCAGTCCTAACTCCTCAGCCCATAGATGAGCCCACTGCGGGTAGCTGGTCCTCTTCGGGGAGCTGTTCCCTTTCCTGTCCACTGTTAGGAATCAGAATCGAAATTCTGGGGCTGAGAGGGACTTCAGGGAACATGGCCCTTGCTCAGCCTCCTTGTTAGATTGGGTTTTTCCTAGAGACCCATCTGTCTTCATGTCCTCAGGGCCCATGTGTTCCCAGGAGGTCCTTATTGCTTGACTGTTCCTCTTCCCATCTCAGCAAAAATGGATTACACAGGGCAGAGTTAACCACTTCCCACGGCCACCGACTGGCTGGAGCCAGCTGGCCTAGGACAAGTTGCCCTATCCATCACCCCCGGGTCCTGTGCTGCAACTCGAGCTCCCACCCTCCTGTTTCTTCCTTCACCCTGGTGGCCCCTTCCGGTGAGCAGCTGAGTGGACCCACCTCGTCTCCCCAGAATGGTGCTCCCTTGCCACTCCACAACAACATTCTATTTCTGTTCCCCTCTCCTGACTGGTGGAACAGAGGGTTCCTTGAGGCGTCTTTGAGCAGCTCCTCTGACCGCAGGTCCTCCCTGATTTCCTCCAGATGGTCCTGTCAGCTAGGTGGTGTACAGAGCAGGGAGGCCACTGGCCTGAGGGGACACAGTCTGCTGGAGCCTGGAGCCTTGCGGTGCGAGCAGATGCCCCCAATGTGTGATTTGGGGTGCAGGCACACGTAGGCATACACATGTATGTGCGTACATGCTGGCATGCGTCTGTGAGCACACAGGTTTGGGGGCCGTCCTGTTCCCTCGGGGTATCCCCCATAACCAGGCCTGCATCAGTTTTGCTGTGGGGGAAGGTTCAGCAACAGTCCCTTCCCCTGGTTCCTTTCTCTTCTATATGCTGTAAGGTGTCTCGTGGACCCGGAAAGGTCCTGATCCTCAGGGTGGCTTTTACAATGCCCCCATCTTCCTTTAGACTGGTGTGGAGGTGGGGCTGGGGTCTGAGTTCTCTGAGAAGCGCTTCCTTCCCTTGCAAGCATTCTGTGTGCATGGCTGTCCGCCGCCAGCCTCCATGGCCTCTGTACTGCGGGGCCTGGTGAGGTTTGGCGAGTCTTTTGAGGTTGTCTACCTCCATCCTGCCCCGAACTGCTGGGGAATCTGAGGAAAGGCTGTGAGAGGCAGGGACTTGTTCAAGATGACGAAGCAAGTTAAAGAGAGAGGTGGAACTAGAACCTAGACCCCATCAGGGGCTCTTTGTGTAACTGTGGGCTTGAGCCGCAGTGCTGTCCCTCCTGACCCAGGGGTGCATTTTGGCCCCAGCTTCCTCTCTGAAGCTTTAGCTGCCAACAGGCCGTGTTGCCCCAGCTGACCTGGGTCATCATCTCCTGTGGGGTGGGCCAGAAGTACTCCAGACAGAGTACTGGTCAGGTCAGGCCTTGCATCTCAGTGATCACAACAATGATGAGATGGTCTCACACACTGTTTACGCTGCATGGCGTGTCAGGAAATATTCTCATTTACTTCTCCCAGAATCCTGTGATGTGGGGATTAATGGTCTCATTTTGTACATGAAGAAACAGGTTCAGAGAGGTGAAACAGTTTACCTGAGGCCACACAGCAGGAGGGTCCATCACCAGAGCACCTGAGCACTGTCCTGCCCTGGTGCAGCCCTCAGAGCGTGGTCCCTGCACCAGCAGCCTTGGCATTGGCAGGGCTGGTTGGCAGTGCAGAGGTCGGGCCCTCCCTGCAGCTGGGTAGGAAGGTCCTCGGGGGTTCGTGTGCATGCATGGTGCAGTTTGAGAGGCAAGGTACTGTGTGACTGAAGGGTCACGGCAGGGAAGGGTCTGGTACCATCCCTACCACAGCTCTCCTCTTCCTGGTCAGTGGCTGGGACCTACCCTCATATGATGCAGGCCTGGGACCTCAGCCCAAGACAGGAAGGACTTTAGAAGAAGGGGTAAGGGATCTTGTTCCGAGGGCTTTAAAAAGACGTGTTCAGTTCTCAAATGAAGACACTCATCAAGAGTTAGAAAATAAAGGTGTGTCCAGATCCAAACCACCCACCCTTCAGCTGACTGAATGTCCTTGGCTTTCAGTCTAACCGGGTCTGAGGCAGCCTCCGGCAGCCCAGGGAACAGCTACCTGGAGCCCTGTGATTCTGAGTCAGAGATTTTGAGGTGGGTTAAAAATAGAGCCCTAGTGGCCAGGCGGGGGTGGGAAGAGGAGAGCAGTGTTCATCTATTGTGGTGGGGAGCCCCTGGGTCAATGAGGGGAGGCTGGGCAGGAATGAGGGCTGTGGAAAGGGGATGTCCCCTCCCCCAGGCCTGACACCAATTGGAAACAGCCCTGGCCTCTGCTGTAGTGTTCGGAGCCTAAAAGGAAAACTCATGGGTGGGGTCTGCAGAGAGGCAAAGACTGCAGAGATGAGGAGAGTGGGGGTCTCCTGAGGTCCTTGGGGTAGAAAAGGAGCTGGTACACAGTGATCGGCTGAAGGGTCAGTGATTCCTTTGTGTCTGGGAGGGGAGGAAAAGGCTGGGAGACAGCACCCTAGGAGTCTGGAGGGAGAAGGAGGAAGGCGACATGCTGGTGGTTCTGTTTCCTCTGTGGAGGGAAGGTGACCATGAGGGGCTGTGGTGGTCTCAGGGCTGTGAGGAGGCTGGGGCATGGGTAGAGGTGGTCTGAGGTTGTGTATATTTCTGCACAGGCCCCGTGCAAATGTGAGAAGGGTTGGTGGGGGCCCAGCCCAGGGTTAAAAGGCAAGGCAGGGCACGGGGAGGTAAGGGCACTGTATTAAGGAAGTCCGAGAGCTGGATCATTGAGTCCGTGGAGGGCAGGCTGGGAGGAGGCAGGCGGCTCCTTTGGGAGGCTCGAGGAGTCAGCAGACTACGGTACCAGGTCTGCAGATGAGGAACAGCTGAGTGTGAGCCGGAAGAAGGGAGGGAGATTTGGGGGGTGCTTACCTGTGACCTCAGAGATAGGCAGCTGGAGGTGGTGACAGGGGGCAGGGTGTGCAGGTGCAGTTGTTACAGAGGCCCAGGGCTGTAGGCATTGTGGATACTGGTAGAAGTCACCCAGGGTGATGGCAGGGTTCGAAGTGGAAGGTTGCAGACCAGGTGCCAGCATTGCCATGGCCTCTGAGGGTGGCAGATAAAAGAAAGAAGGGAGGACAGGATACCCAAAGGACCCTGTCTGTAGACATTTCTGCCATGGGCAGGAAGTGGCTGCAGTAGGGAAGAAAGGATGCTGACTCACCCCTGACCTTGGGCACAGGGTGTGGGAGACTGAGGTTCTAAGGTTCCCTAAGCGAAGGCCGAGGGTCAGGGAGTGAAGCTGAGGATGAGGTACCTCTGGAGACAGCACAGGAGGGAGGCTTGGGAGGGAGAGCATGAGAGGAGGCGTGGAGTCTGGGGTTATAAACCACTAGCACCCAGATTTGTATTTCTTCAGTGGCTGGAATGTGAGACTCAATTTTAGGCTGATTGCATTTGAATTCTTGATCCACTGCATAGAGTGACATTCTCAACTTCTTGTGCTTTGGTCTCCTTGTCTGTGAAATGGGTTTAATAACAGTATCCTCTTCATAGGGTCTTGATGAGAACTGAATACAGTAATACATACAAGGTGCTCAGATGAGTGCCTGGCAGAACGGTAAGTACCCGACAAAGTTTGATTGTTGTCATCCTCGGGCTGTCTTTAGGAGATGCCTTGGGCCTTAGGAAACCATGGTACAGACCATGAATGGAGGACACTTTCCTGTCTCCTGTTCCTCCTCAAACATGAGGACTCCTAGATCCTCAGGTCCTGTACTATGTTGGGGGGCTGGAAGGAGGCAGGTAGTTCTTGACAGAGGGGGCAGTATGCCACATCTGCTAACAGAGAAGTACAAGCCCAAAGCAGGGACTAACCCTTGCCAGAGAAGGGGGCATTGGGCCTCAGATGATGGAAGGGGTTTCAGGAAACCTGGGATCTGGATGGAGATAGAACCGGGAGAATGGCCCAAGGCTACTGAGAGGAGGTGAGAGAGGGAAGAAACAGAGGATGTCCAGGGCCAAACCAAGGAGCTCGAGCTTTCTTCTGTAGTGGGATCTTCCACAAAAGTAAAGTCAGGGGTGACAGGATCATGAGTTGGGGAAAGATCATGCAGGCCTGAGACACAGGCAAGAAGCAGAGTCACACATCACAGATGAGGCCAAGTGGACCTGGGTAGCTTCTTGGAGGCACATAGGGCGGTTGGGAGGTGACGGAATATGGGGGGGGTGGGGTGGCCCTGAAGCTCGGAGCCCAGGTTACTCAAGTGCAGATATCTACTCAGCATTGAGGACAACGGTGGGCTCACCGGGTGCAGGAGACAGCAGGCCCTCCAGGTGGACACATGTCACAGGCAGGTGGGGACACAGGTCTGGTGTGAGGAGTACTGAGCCAGAGCCATCTGCGCAGCAGGAACAGGGGAAGATGGGGTGCTGTGTGTTTTGCTCACTTGGCAGAAAGCACTAGCTGCAGTCAGCATGCAGGGACCAGGGACATGAGGCCACCTGAGACAAGGCCCTGACTTCCTGGAACCACCGCATTCTAGGAGAGCTGGATCCAGGGCTCAGGCTGGGTGGATGCTCTGTTGGTCAGAAGATGAGGAGCCCCAGATAAATCTAGAAGGATAAAAATGTTTTAGTGGCAAAAGAACGACATTCTCTATTCTAGTGGACAGGGTTCCCGGGGGCCACATCTTTGCCAAAGTACATATGCAAGAAAATACATGTGTTTCAAAGTGGATGTGTACATGAGGGTAAAACGGGTGCAGAGATGAGAATGCTTACAAGCACACACATGTGGGCCTATGCACGTGGTCAAAGGAAGTGCGAAGCCATGTGGTGAGAAGGATGAAGGGTGTCCCCTCTGTCTGGCACCTTCATCTCCCCTGTCTCCATTTTATCTCCCGTCCATCTTCTTCAGCCCCCGGAGGAGAAGGCCTTGTTTTAATCCTTGGGTTCAGGGTCAGGATCTTCCTATCTTTTCCCTTGGCTCCCTTGAGGATTTTCCTCTCAGACATTCCCGATACCAGTGTTCAGAGCTGCTTGGCTGCAGGGCTGCCCACACCTCATTCCCTCTACACATGAGACTTGCCTGTCGGCTGCCTCATCCTGCTGAGATGCCACCTGCCTACCTATGTGGGGCTGCTGGTCCACGTAGGAGGTGAGGCCCCGGATTGAGAGAAGATAGCTCTGGAGTCCTGATGCTGAGTCTGGGCCAGGACCTGCATAGCACAGTGGGGCTCTTCTGACCAGGACTCTGTCCTGTCAGCTTAGGGAGCACTGAGACAGAGCAAAGTGCCCTGGCTTTGGAGAGATCAGGTCTCTAATCGAGCATGCACCAAGTCCAGCTTGTCCCAGTCTGGCTGTCTAGCTCTTCCCTACCAGAGCATGACGCCTGCCCCCATGATTACATACACTGGCTGGTGGGACTG
Organism: Hydrochoerus hydrochaeris; assembly: GCA_004027455.1. Taxonomy (NCBI): domain Eukaryota; kingdom Metazoa; phylum Chordata; class Mammalia; order Rodentia; family Hydrochaeridae; genus Hydrochoerus; species Hydrochoerus hydrochaeris. The sequence goes on along the minus strand of PVLA01007931.1, from coordinate 78,001 downwards.
AATCTCCAGTGCTTTTAGGGGCAGTAGAGTTGTACGAGAGCACTGGGCATCCATCTTGAAGCTTTGGAAATGCTGCTGTTTCCTTCATGTGGACCTCAGTTCTCCCTGCTATTGGATGACTGCCTTTCTGAACGCTGGTAACCGGGGTGCTCTTCCCCCTGCTCCTCCCCCACTCCAGAGGTACCTCAGAAGACCCCAGCATCGGGAAGAGAGGTCATCTGTGAACCTCTTTGCAACCCCCTCTTCTGTTTTGGGGAAAGGGCTGCCCTTGTTCTGATGGGCCACCTCCTCATGATGTGCCCGAAAGGTCATCTCCCTCCCATTACCTAGGGGCTCAGACCCTGCATCTCCCAGAGCTCTGTGAATCTTGCCTCTGCTCCTTATTAGCTTTGTGGTCTTGGGCAAACACTTTGCTTGGAGCCTTGATGTCATCATGTGTGAAACACAGATCATAGCAGCCATGGTGCGGGTGTGACATGAGGTGAAGTGGCACAGAGAGTGCTCCTGTTGTGCGGTATTTTGGGGTCTTTGTGAATAAAGTCTTTTCAGCCACCAAGAAAGCCCCAGTGAAAAAGCCAGGGACATTGGGAATCCCTTCAGATGCTCTGACTACCAGGATTGAGGATGAATGGGGTTCAGAGAGCTGAGGATGCCAGTGGGAAGGCTCCTGCCAACTTCTCCATGGCTCCACCTGCAGAACCAGGCTGGCCAGCACAACAGGCGCTGTCCGTGGTGCTGGACGCGACTTTTGGCTCTGGCCTAACCCAGCTTTCAGAGATCTGTGCCGCCATCTGAGAGTCCAGCACGGTGGTCCACAGGGCAAAGGGCAGCTCCCAGACCCTGAATCCTCCATCCTATCCCATAGCACTCTCCTGGCCTCACCTTTCTCGCCACCTTTCCAGATGCTTGGGTGGTGTGAAACGATTTCCTGCACCACTGACTGAATTGTCTTCTAGCCAAGCCTTATCCTCTGATGGGATTGTGGGTTTCCTTGAGTTTGGGGTATCTGGATGCTGAGGTCCATAGGTTCTGATGTCCATTTAGTCAGGTACTGTGGCCCCTGCCTTCTGCCACTGCTTCTCGGTTCATTATGGGTTCCCTTCCAGTCCTATTCCCAGTAGAAGCTTTGCTTTGGTTCTTCTCTGGAAGGTTTAAGCTCCCACTCTCTCAACTCTTTCATGCAAATCTTCTAGTTTGAATGATTTATTTACTCATTTTACAGTATAGAGCATGGAGCAGAATATATACAGATATCACTTCGTTTCACTCCTTTGACAGCTTTGCTAGTTGGGTACTGTGATTATGTCCATTGAGCTGATGAGCTGGAAGAGCTTGAGTGTCTTGGAGTAAATGATGAAGCTAGAATGATATCCAGGCTGGCCGGCCCCAGAGCCTGTGCTGCTTCGCTGTAGAGCACCCCCTGGCCCCTAGCAGTTCTGTGCTGGTCTGGGACAGTATTTGTGGGGAAAATGCTCTAATAATCTGACCCCAGCCCAGACTAGGCACCAGATATATCTCAGGCATCTGGAAACTCAAGATTGAGACAATTAGTCAGAATGCAGGGAAATGGGTGTTTTTGCCTCATGTAATTTGGTTTTATGAAGACCACTAAATGCAAACATTCTCCTGTTAATTACTGTCTTGAATTTGGTCTGTAATTGAGGGAACTAGATCTAGGAGGGTGGAGTGTAGAAACTCGCCGAAGTGGCAGGCCCGCCTGAGTCAGCATCCCCAGCCGCCTTGCATCCGATCTGTTAATTTTAGAAACTCTGCTAGCCTAAGTGTATTATTAGCTTTATATAGAGAGGGCCACATGGCCCTCCATAGCTTCTGTATGCCATGGCTTTTTTGTTTTGTTTTTCCTAAGAGAATAAATGAAAAGGAATATGGTGGTGTGTATACGGGGGTGTTTGCACACTATGTGAGTGGGGGGTACCTGGATATGGCTTTTAATGAGTGTACGCAGCTGTCTTTGAGTGACATGTACAGCTGGGTGGAGAGTGTACACAGCTCAAGATCACCCATCAAAGCTTAAACCACTCTCCAGGCTCATGAGCAGATGTGCTGTGTTCTTTGCAGGAGGGTGTGGTGGCTAGGTGTGTCCCCAGCCTTTAACTGGGCTCTCCCAGCAGGCTATGAGTGTTGAGGGTGTAAAAGGGGTGAGTGGGTTGTGGGGCAGGGAGGGGGCTGAAATTGACCTGTAGGCACCAGTCTTAGAAAGACAAGCCTTAGCACCTAGAAGGCCCTGTCTTGAGGCCCTGTAGAGCTTGACTTTCAGAGGAACCTCTAGAAGCCACCCTCCCTGAGCCGGGAGACATGGGATCGCTGTCCCGCCCACCTTCCGCAAAGCAGACCCTGCCTCTCCTTGACTCACAGCACCATTTTGAGCCTAGCAGAGAAAACAATTTGCTATGAGGTATATTCTCTGTAAACTCAGAACTCCTCAGGCGGGGACACTTCAGTGTCAGGGGGAACCCGCTGAAGACTTGAGAAGACCTCATCTTGCTCTCATTTTCTTTCTCCTGGCTTCTCTGCAGTAGAGAATTAAAGATGGCTGAAAGGTTATTTCTCTGGGAGAAGACTCGCTTCTTTCTGCCTACTTAATATCTTTATCTGTCATTGTGTAACTGTCTTAATTAATAACAGAGGGAAACAGCTCTGCAGTGCAAGTGTTTGGTCCTGGGGCCAGGCCTGGGATGACTGGTGCTTGCCGGCCCTGGCAGTGGTTGGTCAGGCATTCTAGATGTGAGTAGAGGTGGTGTCTGTGCCTTCTGGTGCTGTCTACACACTACAGAAGGCCCCCTCCTGGGCCAGGCAGAGACAGCCCAGCACAGACATGCGGTTTGCCTCTGCACATCCTCGCATTGCTTGACTTGTCAGAGGCTGAGTGAGGATCCCTCCCGAGTTGGCCTCTCTCAGGAAGGACCTGTGGGTGCTTGGAAGCCTCAGGAGACATGATGCTGGAAGCCCAAGCTAGCCTCCCTTCCTTGCATTGAGCGATGCCTCACTGGTGTCTGGAATCTCCCATTGCATTAACCCTTCCCACCTTTCATGCTGCCTAGCCTAGCGCTCTGCACCCCTAGTTAGCATGCAGACCTTTGTGAGAGGGTGATGGTTAGATATTTTCTGAGGAAAATGGGAACCCAGAGAGTCAGAATGGGAGAGGGCTAGGTCAGTTTTAGAGGACACATTGCACAGTGGGGAGACTGAGGCCCAGAGTGGAGAAGGCACCTGCTTGATGTCACATAGCATATTGGTGGCTGAGTCAGAGCTAGAGGCCAGGCTGTGTCTCCCACCCACCTGTTGTATGTCTGGACTTCCCCGGCTCTCTGTCACGGTCCATGGCTTGTCTGCCGGAGAGCCTGCCTCCAGCCACAGTTAATCCCTCAGGGAGGATGGGGGAGTCTGGTCCAAGCTTGGGGTGGGTGAGGTGAGGTGCCACTGTCACCAAAGAGTCTCCTGCTTGTCTCCGGGTGTCACTGTGTGGCTTGCTTGTCAACTTGACTGTTGCTGGGGTTGGGGATGAGTGGAGAAGGTTTGTCACATGAGGAGCTCACAAAAGGGTGGGGAGACAGTGTCCTTAGTGAGTGAAGAGCCTTTCTCTTTGTCTTCCTGTGTGTCTGCAACCTCTGCTTTTTTTTTTTTTGGTACCTGGGATCGACTCGACCTCACACTTGCCGGGCAGGCTCTTGTGCTGTTGAGCTAAATCCCTGGCCACAACCTCTGCTTCTCACCCTGGAACCCACACACTGCCTCCTTGACTGTCTCAGAGTCTCCCAAGTCTTCTGCCTCTCCCGTGCACTCTCTCAGAGCTTCCACCCTTCCTCTGTAACTTGGCCTCTTTCTCTTGGTGAGTGACCCCTGTCTCTGCACAGATTTTACTGGGACCTGACCATGCTGCTGTTGATGGTGGGAAACCTGATCATCATCCCTGTGGGCATCACCTTCTTCAAGGATGAGAACACCACACCCTGGATCGTCTTCAATGTGGTATCAGACACTTTCTTCCTCATCGACTTGGTCCTCAACTTCCGCACAGGGATCGTGGTGGAGGACAACACGGAAATCATCCTGGACCCACAGCGGATTAAGATGAAGTACCTGAAAAGCTGGTTTGTGGTGGACTTCATCTCCTCCATCCCCGTGGACTACATCTTCCTCATCGTGGAGACGCGCATTGACTCCGAGGTTTACAAGACCGCCCGGGCCCTGCGCATCGTCCGCTTCACCAAGATCCTCAGCCTCTTGCGCCTCCTGCGTCTCTCCCGCCTCATTCGATATATTCACCAGTGGGAAGAGGTGAGTGTCTAGCCAAAGCTCTCCTGTGATCGCAGATAGTTGGGTGTGGGCCGTCAGGTGGCAGCAGGGGCGACTGCTCCCAGGGGACAGCTGCAGTCATTTTTTGGCCCCTTCTCATGTGTTAGATATTACACAGAGAGCTTTGCAATTGGATTCTCATTAAAGTCCGTGTCAGCCAACTGCAGAGCGTGCTGCAGAGGTACATGTAGACCCTTGTGTCCTTGATAATGGGTGAGGCTGAGAGCGTGGAGCTGTGCTTCCCCAGAGCCTGCCCCAGAAACTGCTGCACTGGATTGTAAGGGTTTCAGACGCACAAGCCCCTTGGGCATTGTGGGGAAGGAGGAAGGGGTAAAAGGGGCCAGTCCGAGGATGGCGGGGAGAGGGGCAGCCTGGGAGAAACGGGAGCACATGTCTTCCATCTGTCTCAGCAGCCCCTACTCAGGGTTGGCTACTTGTTGCCACATCAGAATGGGCGTAGGGTTGCTCGATCTACAGATGGATCATGGAAAGCAGAAATCTGGAGTTTTATACAAATGTTTTTCATAACTGTCTTAGACTGTGGTCTTCTGGAACAGCCCCTGAGAAGAAATGAAAATGATGTGGGGGGACTTTCCCAGGAAGATGTGATGAGGGAGTGGGCAAGAGGAATGGAGAAAGGTAGGGTGCTGAGTAAGAAAGGGTGAGACATTCAGCACAGTCCCACAGGGAGCTCCGGGGACCGTGCGCCCCACACCTCCGTCAGGGTAACGAATCGGAACACTTTTACCCCTTCTCTGGCAGTCAGTGTCCAGGGCACTCCCAGGCCTCGGTGGTAAAGGCCAAAGCAGCTTCCAGCAGCCCAGGCTGGGCCTCTGATCCAGGCACAGGAGAGATGGAGAGCACCAGGGAGCCTGCAGTTGTATGCGCAAAAACCCATAAACTGATCCTGGGGTTTGTAAGGCACTGGATACAGAAACGAAATAAAAAATAGCAGATGAACCGGGTGGTCCAGCGCTATTCTGAAAAACCCTAACTCGTCCAAGGGCTGAAGCAATCGTTGACTGGAGCTGTGCTAGGAAAATGCATGGACAACCTTGCCAAGTGCTTAGGTCTGTCTGCTACCCACCTGTCTTACCCAATTTGGCAGCCTGGGGTGCCTAGGGTTGGGGAGAGATGTGATGGGTAGATTCAGGTCAGGGGCATCATGAACACACGTGCCTCGGGAGAAGTGCCCACACCAGCTTGGCAGAATCGCTCTGGCAGAAATTCTCTTTGGAGTGGAAATGTTACATTATTCCTGCTGACAAAGAGGGGCAATGACTTGCCCAAGGTCACAGGGTAGACCTCTGGCAGAACTGGGACAGAACCCTGTGAGCTCTCTTGGCTCCAAGCAGGCTGGCAGACCCTGCCTGGTATACCAGAATGTGCATGGACTTTGGAAATAGAAGGACATGTTTGAGGCCCAAGTAAAAACCTCAGCTCCACACTGCCTCGCTGTGTGACCTTTGGTGCCACCTAGCCTCTCTGAGCCTCATTCTCTTTATCTGTAAAGTGGGTACAGATGTTTGTAGAGGTTTTGCATGAATCCTGGTACAGAAAAGCTGTTTAATAGATCTCCTCCCACTCAGTTGCCCTAGTAATATTTTGTCACACCTAACTGGCAAGGTGAACCGTGTGGGATTTGCTACTTCCGGAAGCCGGGTGAAGGAACTCAAGATCAAAAGGTCAGCTTTCCGGAAGCAGAACTTTTGACCAAGGCCTCCTGTGTCCTGGTTCCGTGACTGATTGTTAACGCTGCCTCTGATGGCTGTGATACACCAGCCGTGGGTGGCAAGGCCCTGTTGAGTCCAGAAAGCCTGTGGCTCTGCCCTGGGAGAGACAACTCCCAGCTGAGACTGGAAAGGCTAGCAGTGGGATAGTTCATGGGATGAGAGAGTCCCGTGAGACAGGTTGGGTTTGTGGACCTGGGGGACATCAAAGCGTGGAGAGATGCTGCCTGCAGGTCTGAGCTCAGAGCTCTGAAGGGGCAGTGTCTGGTGGGGGGGGCACAGTCAATCCGAGTGGCTAATGAAGGAAGGACAGAGCCATATTTTTCAGAACGCCCTGACAGGCCTAGTCCTGGTTTCTGTCCCCAGTAGAAATGCAGGAGGGTCCCTCAGTCCCTCATACCTTTTCTCTCCTCAGATTGCAGATAGACGACCGTCAGTAGCAGAGATGAGGCCACTGTTTCCTTCTCTGGCATCAGCTTGGGGCTCCAGATCTCAGCACCCCTGGGGGCTGACCTTGCTCCTCCCTTAGGCCTGCATGGTTGGGGGAGAATTGACAGAGTTGTCAGTAACAGACAAAACTAAGCTTGTTTTTTTTTAATTTCGCTGTTGCTGTACCATACATCCTGGGAGTTAAGACCAGGGCTATGTCCCCACTGGCCCTCTGGCCTAACTACCTTCTGGGCTTCCCAGAGCTGGCCAGACAGGGCCCAGTCCTGGCCTTTTTGGGAGGGAGGCAGAGTACCCAACAAGTCTCAGGTCAGGCCATTTCACTGAACTGGGCCTTGCTATTCAATCTTGTGGGCAGAAAGGGAGATCCCAGGAGGCCAGATGGATGGCTCCCCCGCCTCCACGTACACCCTTATCTCTCCTACCAGCTGGAGAGAAAATTGCTTTGAGCTGCTTTCTGCCAGGCATACAACCCAGCAAAGGACTCCCCCTGAGCCTCTGGGATAGAATTGGGGTTTCCCAACTGGCCCCTGAAGCCTGGTCTCCAGGCCCTGTGTAACCTCCTGCAGCTGTGGGCTTCTCCCAGCCTCAGCTGGACCTAGGGGGAGCAGTGAGACCTGGGGAGGGACATACTGAGTGGAAGAAACCCTGCCTTGTCTCCTCTTCAGTTACTTGTGTGAGTGTCTTTTCTTCTTTGAGCCACCATTTCCCCAGTTGTCAGGGACAGGCTGATATGCCCTGAGGCTATGGCTCCTGGAGGTTCAGTTTCCAGCTTGTCTCTTCTAGAACATGGTCTTAGCTCACCCTAACAGGGCCTAAAGGAGGATACTCCAAGGTGGGGCTTGGGGTGCCATTGGAGGAAGCTAGTCTGTGGTCCCTGGTGAAGCCACAGCTTCCTGAAGCCCCTGAACCCTGGTCAGCTGTTTCCCCATGGGGAGATGTTCTAGGCACTGGTGGCAGTGCAGGTGGAGTGCAGGATGGGCTCAGCCATCCTCAGAGGGCACGGCCTCTGCCTTTGTCCTGTGCCATCTAGGTCAGCAGCCTCCCTCCTGAGCCTCTCCCAGCAGCCTCTCCCCTCTCTTGGAGGTGTGAGCTTGTTACAGGCATGCAAGCTATTGTTAGAAACCCTGGCCCACCCCCTTCAGATGTTCCCTGGCAGGGCCCAGCAGCAGTGGCCCCATCCCGGAGACCTCTTTTCTCCCTCAGCAGTGGCAATGGGAATGACAGGAGGAAGCTGAGAAGAAGGAGGCCAGGCAGGAGGCCCTCCCACTGGGCCTCGAGTTCTCCATCTCTGACCTGAGAGGTTGGCATCTATGAGTCCCAGGAGAGGACCCAGCTTTCCAGGCCATGCCCTGTTCTCAGGCCTTGGATTGCTGTCCTCCATGTGGACCACTGTCCTTGAGACATATGTGGATATTTGTTCTTTCCCTTGAGGAAAATGAGTCACTGGAAGGAAACTCAACCAGGTCCCAAGAAGAGTCCTTCATGGAAACTCCGTATCAGCCTGGCCACCAGTTTCTGGTGTCTTCTCAGCATGGAGAAACCAGCTGTGTCTGGAGCACTGGGAAAGAGAGGGAAGGCTTCCTATTGGGTCCACCTAAGGACACTGTTTCATCTAGTCCCCAAGTCACAGCTGGAACTTTGGTATTGCTGACCCATCTCACAGATAGAGAAACTAAGGCTCTGAGAGAACAGGCAGGTGCTTCAGGTGGAAGCTGTGCTGCCCTCTAGAGCACCAGGCAGGGGACAGGGAGCTGCCTAAGCTGCTTGTCTGGTGAGGCCAGGGCTGGCCTGGCAATGAAGGTGCTCAACCCCCACAGTCAGAACTAACACCATACAAGGGGTTTTAATGAAATATAAAGAGCAAAGCAAATATTTGCCCAGGGCAGCTGCCTGGCAGGTGGCCTGGGGCCCCAGCCCATGGCGGATACACAAGTACTGAGCGGTTTCTCCCAGCAACATCAGCAAACTGCGTCTGGGGTGCCGCTGAGGACAGGGTAGGGTGAGCGTCCTTACATGCTAGGGCCCCCTCCTAGCTGGAGTGGATTCACCTCTGCCCTGTCCAGGAAGCTCAGGAAGCTCAAACTTAGCCATGCTGGGGCCTCAGCTTTGCAGGGTCAGGGCCATCTACACACCACTCCCCATGTCCCTGCCCGCATGCCTCGTCACTCGGCCCCAGGCACTGCCACTTGAGCTCTCTGTAGGACACACAGGTCTGCCCACTGGAGGAAGTACTGGTGCTGTTCTGACTGTGGCAAAGGTGGGCCCCTGTGGGCTGCGGCTGCCCAGAGTACCTGGCCCTTTGTACCTGCACTGTGTGCACTGGTGGGAGCCCCGCTCAGTCACAAGCCCATCACTGTCATTGTCACCTTCACCTTCGTCATTGAGCACTTCTCAGTTTGTGAGACTCTACCATGAGCTCTGTGCCATATCCATGGCTGAGATCATGATAGAGGCAGAATTACACGAAGAAAAGAAAAACAAGTGATGCAAAAAGAAAAGAAGGCATTGCACTGAAACAGTCTAACCTTGGTGCTTCTGTCTTTAAGACCAGAGTGATTCATAGAGAGGAGCAGAGACAGTGGGCTGTGACAGCCTGGGACACTTTCTAGGTATGGCCTGAGGCTTTCTCTGGCTCCTGTATGGCATCCATTCATTTGTTTCCTGCTGCCTGTGTGTACTGAGGCAACTGCACAAGTTCCTGGTGGCTGCCTGTGCCCAGCATGGAGGAACAGAGTGAGAGATACGGAAAAGACCCTGCCTCATGGAGGACTATCATTTCAGCGGGAGAATTCCACTCAAATGTGGGGAAATCAGTGAGGGGGAAGCATCCCACTCACGAGGTGGGAGGGTAGGGCCGTTGCTGCCTCACATGGGTACCGGAAGAGGCAGAGGTCAAGGGAAAATGGAAGAAGGACACAGGCCTGGCAAGCCTGGTGCCGAAGCCCCAAGGCAGGAAAGGACCTGAGAGAAGGCCAGTGTAGCGGGCGGTGGGCCCTGGGCACAGTTTGGGAGGTGGGGTGAGCAGGAATTGGGGGCCAGGGTGCCGAGGCCCCAGCTGGCAGATGGAGTGCACTCCAGGTGGTAAGGTGGGAAGAGATCTTACCAGCTGCTTGGTTAAGAATGGATTGGAGGGGCAAGCCTGCCTTTGTGATGCCCATCTCAGGGCCCAGCCTCCCCCACCGTCCAGGAGGCTGCCGTCTGGAGCCCACACTGGCCGCTGTCTCTGCAGCCAGAGCACTGGCTGTTCTGGGACTACTAGACTGATAGCTGGAAGATCTGCAGTCTGTTTCAACCTCCTTATCAGAGGTTGAGCACTTACCTGGATGTTTGTAATAGGGTCCTGCTGGACTCAGGTTGGGAATGTCTCCATTGCAAAGGGAGCTCAAAAGGCCCAGATCCGGGAGCTCAAAAGGCCCAGATCCGCGAGGACTGGCTGTGAGGAAGGGGGAAGAATGAGAGGGATCCAGGCTGGCTGTTAGGTTTTTCTGCTCAGCTGTATGAATGGCAATGTCATTGTGAGATGGGAGGAACAGGTTTGGGATGAGTCCAGGTGGAAACATACAGGGAGACGGCTGTCACTCTCGTCTACCTGTGTGTGTTGGGCATAACAAAAACAAAAAACCTGGGGTGTCTCAAGGACTAAAGGGAAAGGAAAAGGAAGATTGTCCTCCCTCAGGGGAGGGGGAGCGTTGCTGGTTATCTTTGGGGTTCCATGGGATATGGACCATGTAGCCGCATCCCAGGAGCCTCTTAGTGAGACTCCCCTCAGGATACTTACTGTGAGGCCCCAGACCGATAGCACCCACAGCCAAGGACACCTCAGCAGAATTCCTACCACCTTGGCACAGCAAGGGTGGGAGGAGAGGGTGTGTGTGTGGCCTTCAGGTCTGTGGGCAGCAATGTCTGGAGCCCAGGGAGCCCAGCCAGTCCTCTGCCCATCTCCCCATGGTTCCCTGCTCTGTTGCTGGGTTCCTGGCTCATGTGCGTTTTCTGGGTTTGCCTGACTTCCCCAAGCGAGACTGTGAGCTCCAGGAAAGCAGGGTCATACTTTCCTCCCTGGTTCTCACACAAAGGGAGCTTTCTTGGGCACTGACTCAGGCTGGTCTTCTGGGGACATAGAACAGCAATTTGCATCCCTGTAAGGGTATCTGCCTGAAACCCAGGGCAGAAGGACCCCACTGGGACCACACTCTAGAATGATGTCCTGCCCACCGCAAGGAGTCTGGGGGATTGTTGCAGCTCTTTTCAGACCTCGCAGGGGAATCTGGGACACCGCATTTCTGACTGAGGTGGCTCCAGGCCCCTTCTCAGGTCCGTGCTCTGAAGGGACTTCCTGCTTTTGAGTACACCCCTTGATCCTGCCACTGCAGCTATGTGTAGGGGTGGCACAAACAGAGCTTGGCTGAGGGCTGAGGTCCCTCACTGTGAGATACAGTCAGGGGAAAGAGGTGAGCTAGGTCCTGGTGTAGTGTCCGGGACGTCTCAAGCCTGACCCGCCAGGGTGTTAACATGGTGCATTTTGTCAGGGTGGGGCCTTAGCACATGTTCTCTTTAATAGTTTGTCAGTCTGATTTACAGCTTTAAGTATGCAAGCCTGTGGCTTGTGGCTGTCTGTCTGTCCCCTTGTCCTGGATGTTTCATGATGAAGTGTTTCAGAAGGCCTGTCTCTGTGATGCCCAGCTGGGTACTTAGCCCCAGCTGTCCGGGAGGCTGCCATCCTGAGCCCACACTGGTCACTGTCTCTGTAGCCAGGGACTTGGCTGTCCTGGGATGACCAGACGGATAGCTGGAAGATGTGCAGTCTGTTTCATTGGGCCTCAGTTCCCCCGTCTGAAATGGGCTTCAGCTGGTTTCTCAGTGGCATTTTTCCCCAAAGCTCCTTTCCAGAGAATGGAATAGAAGGATCAGAATGTGGGGCTGGTGGCTGGAGGTACCCCCAAGTCTCCAAGAGCGGAAGCAGTGCAGCACTTCAAAGACCTCCCTCGACTTCCCTGTACCCCTCATTTCCTCACTGCCTGTCATGCGGCAGGGCAGGGATGCTGGGCCCGGCCACATCACAGCTCGCGCGTGGGGCCAGTGAGCTGCAGAAGAGGAGCTGGCAGTGGGTTTGGATTGAGGGGTGCTGCTGTACTTTACTCCAGGAGAACCCTGCCACTGGTACTTATTAACAAATCATAAAGATTAATTATTAATAATAACTTGTCTGTTCATAATGGCTCATAATTTATTGAATACTTCTATACTCAGTATTAAGTATTTTAAATATATAATTTAATTCTTTTGACAACCCACTCAATTAATTTTGATCACCGTTTTCCAGATGAGAAAACCTCATCGGGGAGGTTTGAGGGCTTCCTCAAGGTCAGGCAGCTAGGAACCGAGTGGGAGCCAGGCCTGGGTGAAACGCAGAGCCCTCAGGTCTGTGCTCCTCCTCCGCCGTCTCTACAGTGCTCCGGTCCTGGGCCCTAAAAATGGAAGGACAGGTGCAGGGATGCAGTGAGCCTTGGGCCCAGCTGCAGGCCACGATTCCCTAGCCTGGCTGGCTTCTCTGTGGTGCTTTCCTGCCCAAGGCTACACAGGGCTTCAGGTGTCTTCCTCCCACACGTCCTGGATGGCTGCCTGTCCGTGGGAGGCCCACATCTGCACGGGTGCCAGGACATCACCCTTGGCCCTCCAGCCTGCACTCTGCCTCTTCCAGGGCCTGGCCTGTTGCCCTCCCTCCCAGCCCTGGCCTGGACCTGCCCTGTGCTGCTCTGGGAGAGAGGCCTGGGTGGTGCCGCAGCTACCATAGGGTCTGATGGGAGGGCTCTTCTGTGCCTCCTGCCACCTACTGTCTGTGCCATGTCCCCACCTCTGCTGGCAGATCTTCCACATGACCTACGACCTGGCCAGTGCCGTGGTGCGCATCGTGAACCTCATCGGCATGATGCTCCTGCTCTGCCACTGGGACGGCTGCCTGCAGTTCCTGGTGCCCATGCTGCAGGACTTCCCCAGTGACTGCTGGGTGTCCCTCAATGACATGGTGGTGAGTGTGCCCAGCTGTTCCTCCTGGGCTGAAGTCACTTCTCTGAAGGCACAAATGGGTAGAGTAGATCAGGAATTCAGAACCCCCGAGTCCCAGTATAGAGGACCTGGAGGCCCCAGCCAGTGCAAAGGGCACATGGCTCTGCCACTGCAGGCCCAAGAATTTGCTGCCAGGCCAGAAATCCACTCACAGCACTCTGGCTATGAGCTTTATCTACCACCTCTTTCCTCTATTGCAGTCATGAGCCTTGATAAGGGGTCTGATGGCATCCAGGGACACTGACTTGGATGACCCTGGGTTTGTTGGCACAGCAAAGCTGACCTGCTGGTCCTGCCCTCCTACCATGCCTAGAAGCTGGGCCCAAGACAGCAGAAGGCTGCCAGAGCTCTGTTTATGGCCCATGCAGACTGCCAGATTGTATGTGGCCACTCACTGCCCTAGGGTCAGACCTGGGCTGTCCCTACCTCTGCAAACACACACCCTGGTCACCCGTGAGGAAGGAGGGCTGGCAGGATGGAGCCCGACCCTGTAGGTGGGTGAGAAAATTGGACTCAGTATCCCAGGACAGAGCCCACAACCCTGCAATGGACAGGAGGGGAGAAACCCTGTCCCTCTGTGCCTTTTCTCTGGCTCCAGGGAATCCCCTAGACTCCTTCCCAATCTGTTTGGTTTGGTCTGAAGGCAAATACCCAGAGCCCAGGGGAGGAAAAGCTGGCTTTGAAAGAGGTGAAAGAGACCCTGAGGCGATTTCAGCATCAAACAGGCCTTTACAAAACAGCCTTTTGATGAGCCACATGAATTGAATTCCTGGTCCCTAGAGCCTGGCAGTGAGGTGGAAGTCCTGAGTGGAGGTAGCTGGGGGCTGCCCTGTTCCCCTGGGAACATGCACTCCAGTGTAGTCTACACTGAGCCACCAGCCCCAAGGAACAGCTCCCCTCTGGTCCAGGATGGTCACTTTGAACATGGCATGCAGCTCTGTGAGCTCTTTTGCCATCCTTCCTGCTGGTGCTGGGGATAGTCAGGTGCCCACAGAAGTGCTCAGGGCCTGGGGCAGGGGCTCTGCAGGTTGTGCCCAGGGTGAGTTTCCTCACAGTTGCTACCCTGTGAGCAGAGACACTGAGGAGATAGGGCTGTGAGGCTCTCTCATTTGTGGCAATTTCCACTGTGTGTGGTGACAGCTCTCCATATGTGCTGAATTCAAGAGATGGCCCCTCTGAGCCCAGTGTTTCCACACCAAGCCTTCTCAAGCCACCAACTGGCTTTGGAGACAAAAATAGCCGAGAGCCTTGCTGACTTCCTCTCTCCTGTCCCACGTACTGAACCAGAGTTCAGTTTGGCGGCAGTGGGAGGAGACCATCCCTGACAGGTATAGGCAGATGTGGGCAGCCTTCTGCAGGAGCCTGCTTCACTCTGAGTTTTAATTTTTGCTTACCCAAAAGGAGGCCAGTGTCTGCAGCTTGGTCTGTAGAGCCATCCCTCAGGGGAGTTGTAGATGGTTGTACAATTGAGGTCAGTGGGGAAATGGGCTTTACTTGGCAGCTGCTTGGGGATGGGGGGTGGTGGAGCTGTTTTAGCAAGTGAAGGACAGCAGGGTGACTCTTCCTGGAGACTTTTGCTAATTAGCCAAGAGATTCCAGGCTACCCAGGGGGGCTAAGGAGTCAGAACAGGGATAGGCTGGCTCCCAGCTCTCGATAGATCTTCCAGTCTCAGGGTGGACCCCACTGCAAGAGGAAGACCCAAGGGAGAAATAACTGTCACCGCAGGTTGCTAGTGTGGGCTTCCCTGTCCCCACCCAAGGCCTTCAGCCAACGGCAAGCCTGGAAGCCACTGGGGAAGTTAGGACTCTTTCAGTGGCAGTGGGCAAGGCCTTCCTTCTCAGAGACCTCTGCCCATTCACCCACTGCTTTCTGTCCACCCATGCATCTGTCCACAGAACAACTCCTGGGGGAAGCAGTACTCCTACGCCCTCTTCAAGGCCATGAGCCACATGCTGTGCATCGGGTATGGGAAGCAGGCGCCCGTGGGCATGTCTGACGTCTGGCTCACCATGCTCAGCATGATCGTGGGTGCCACCTGCTACGCCATGTTCATCGGCCATGCCACCGCCCTCATCCAGTCCCTGGACTCCTCCCGGCGCCAGTACCAGGAGAAGGTAGGTGAGAGAGCTACATCTGCGCAGGCCCTCTCAGGAGAACCTGCCCCTTGATCCTTTGTGAGACAGAGCACACAGGGCTGGCTAGTGGGCTGCCAGGCCCTTGAGTGTCCAGCCCTATGATGGAGACTCCTGGTGTGCAGGAAGTGGGAGGGCACCTCCTGGGTGAAAGTCACTTCATCTCATAGCCTTCAACCTGTGAATGGCTTTCATCTGCACCTACATTCCCTCCTTCCTACTGTGATAGAGACCTGGCCCTCCCTACCAAAGGAGTGATGCCCTCCGTGTGGACAACCAGGAGGTCCTTAAATTTAGGGCCTCATCCTGCTCTGCCTCTTGGCATTTTAGAGGGTTCTCACTGTTCCTGGGCTTCTCAGTGGGTTTCTGTGATTGGACAGTTCTCTCCCACCGCTCTGGCCAGTCCTTGCTCTCCTTTGCTGATTTCTCGGTTACCATGTGGTGGCTGGGCCCTAAGCTCTCTGATCCCACCTAGATGTCCTAGGTATCATTGTTCTAGCACCCCCACCTCCGCATGCTCTGCATCCAGGCCCCGCAGCCGAGCCCAGTTATATAACCAGCCCCACCCCCTTCTCAGCTCCAGTGTTCATTGGATGTCTCCTTGGACACCAAGATCACCATGTCCAAAATCAGAACACTTTCCCCACCCCCGCTCTCCTCCCCATCTCGCTAATGGACAGCAGGAGCCGTGCTTGCCGTCTCTGACATTTGTGCTCACCTCAAAGCAGTGTCTCCCTTCTGTCTGTCCATCTTTGTCTCCAGCTTTTCCCTCTCCCTGGATTTCCACAGCACCTTCCTCACCGCGGTGACTGGGCGCTGAGGCCTGGAGTCAGGCTGTCTTGGGTCGCCCTGATGTCTCCCCCAAGTAGCTCTGTGGGCCTGGGCACGCTGCTGCTCACTGCCACGCCCCCTCCCCATCCCTAAATGGGACGGCTCTAGGAGTTCCTTCCTGGGGCCTGCGAGGAGTCATGTAGCCCCACATTGTGTTCCTGGAGGAAGACACTGGCTAAGCAGGCTGCTCTCTGGTGCTTCACAAAGCAAGGAGGGATTTTTAAAAATATAAATCAGATTGAATTGAATTGTTCCCCTGCATAAGATTCATGAGAAATTACACATTGCTCCAAAGATGCACATCAGCTCTCAGTGTGTCTTCTCACCTGGCGTGTGAGGGCCACGATCTAGCCCTTCTTACATGCAGATCCTGCCCAGGCTCCCTGCTGCCCCGTCTCCACCTGGGCTCTGCTGGAACTCCTCTCCTCTTTCTCCTGACAGCTTTACATCTCAGCCTCAGCTTTGCTGCCTGCAACCCTCTTAGCCCCCCCCACACCCATCATGTGACCCCATAGCACCCTCTATTTCTCCCGTGGAGCACTTTGGCCTCCTGTAATTAATTAATCATGTGTAGCCATGTGTTTATAGCGATCTTTCCTCTCCAGGCCATGGCTCCCTGCGGTAGGATGCAGCTGTGTCGTTTCTGGCATATGGCACACAGTAGGGCTCAGTATTTATGGACTCACTGGCTGCCCACCTGCCTGGGCTGCTGTCCCCTGTGGGGTAAATAACAGATGGAAACCATTCAGGAAACCACCAGGCCCAGGTCTGGTGACATCAAGAGGCTTGAGAAAGCCTCTAGGAGTGGGGGAGGGCAGAGGAGCTTGCTTCATGGAAGGTCGGGGAGAACCATGGGCCAGTCACCGTGAACATGAGCAAAATGTGTGAAGGTGGTAGGAGAAACCAGCCTGGTCAGAACAAAGCATTTTGGGTTAGGCGTGGAGGGTCAGGGAGGAGAGGTAGAGCAGGATTGGGTAGCAAAGATCAGGATTTAACCCAGGCCAGGTGAAAGTCCACTGGAGGGTAGCATCAGACCCAGACTCAGAATAGGTCAGGGTTTTGGTGTGTGACCTTGGCTCAGTCTGAGACCAGCTTGGAGGTTCAGTCTGGTAGCGGGATCTCAGGATAAGTTCAGAAAAAGCATTAGTTTATTATAGAGCTTGAGTCAAGCTGCATGTGATTTCTCCTTTGAAATTTTCCCTTATTTTATCCTTGGGCTGATAGCTCTGTAAGTCTGCCTGGTCTTCCTGATTCACCCATACACCTCTCTAAAATGTCTACCTTCATCTGTCCCAAGGTGGTAACCTTCTAACGCCTGCCCCATGTCCATGGGGGCAATTCTTTAAAGCACAGCTCCAGATGGGCTGCTGCCTCTGCCCCATAGCCAGCTAGGAAGTCACTGCTTCCTGAGATTCACACAGTGAATCACACAGGGGGCAGGTCAGTTAGAAGAACTGTGGAGAATGCCCTGCCCCAGACCTTAGTTACCCATTGGCATCTCTGCAGAACCCTAATACGTACTGAGTGGCTCCCCTGTTCCTCATTGTTCCTGAGGCTAAAGGGAAGAGTGTGTTATTGCCTAATCAGTATCTCTTGTCCCTTGTCCTCCTGTCCTTAGGACCCCACCCTCCCCTGCTACAATCCAGGAACAGTCTGAGCAATGTGTAGCCTTCTCTGCCAGGATGGGCAGGGCCATTCCTTATTTGGTCTGAGGCCTGGGGACTTAGGCTCACAAAGCTCTTACCCCTCTGCTTGAAAGTCTTCCTTTCCCACGTATCCCCTGGGGCTAGAGCTGCTCTCAACAAGGTGACTCAGGGTCTTGGGCACATAGGTACCTTATAAAGGGTCAGGCATCCACTTCTGCCTCCAATTACAAGCCACCAACAGTGTTCCAAGTGTAATGCAGGAGTGACAGATGTTCAGGGGACACTTGATCCCCTTCCTGAGCAGCTGGCATCCTGTAACTGGGCTCTGGACAGTCCCTGTGTCCTCTCCCATGTCCGCATTACTGAGCACACTGATGGACCCCCTGTCTGTCCAAGAAAATCTATAGGGTCTGACCCTGGCTCTGGTCCCCTACTGGAGCTGCTGGAGCTGACATCTTGTCCCTGTCTCTGTCCTTAGTATAAGCAGGTAGAGCAGTACATGTCCTTCCACAAGCTCCCGCCTGACACTAGACAGCGCATCCACGACTACTATGAGCACCGCTACCAGGGCAAGATGTTCGATGAGGAGAGCATCCTGGGTGAATTAAGCGAGCCACTGCGGGAGGTGAGGTGGTGGCAGCTTGGTGGGCAGGGGCCAAGGCTGGCCGGTGGGCAGCTCCCTTCACCTCCTTCTTCCTTGGAGCAGGAGATCATTAACTTTAACTGCCGAAAGCTGGTGGCTTCCATGCCGCTATTTGCCAACGCAGACCCCAACTTCGTGACGTCCATGCTGACCAAGCTACGCTTCGAGGTCTTCCAGCCGGGAGACTACATCATCCGAGAAGGCACCATCGGCAAGAAGATGTACTTCATCCAGCATGGCGTGGTCAGCGTGCTCACCAAAGGCAACAAGGAGACTAAGCTGGCTGATGGCTCCTATTTCGGAGGTGAGGTGGCCAGGGACCTCTAGGGGAGGAGAGGACCACTCTGTGGGAGAGAACCCTGGTGGGTGAGGTCCTGGAGGTGGGTGTCTGGGAGCCCAGCAAAGGGTGCCTCCATCCATTCCAGCTGCTGTAACACAGTGCTGCGGGCTGGGAGTGTGTAAACCGCAGAGATTCATCTCCTAGCTGTGCAGCTAGAGGTCTGAGATCAGAGGGCCATCATGGTCAGCTCTGGGGAGGGTCAGCTTGCAGGCTGCAGGTGGCCGCCATCTTGCTGTGACCACCTGTGCCTGAGAGATGGTGTGCCATCTCTCTGGCCTCTTGTTGGGGCAGGGATCTCATTTTTGAGGGCTCCGCTCTTGTGACCAAGTCATCTCTCAAGCCCCGTCTCCACATTCATCATATGGATATCAAGGCTTCCACTTCTGCAGTCCAGGGGATATGAGCATTCAGCCCCTTGCAGAAGGGTAGCCTCAGATGGGAAAGTGTCATTTACTCATTTGGTACACAGTGTGGCTGCAGCCTTGGGAAGGGACTTGTGAGCCAGAGAGGGTTCTGTACCAAACTGGGGATCAAGGTCAAGGTGAGACAGCCCTGCTGAGTCTGACGTCCCTGCAGAGATCTGCCTGCTGACCCGGGGCCGGCGCACGGCTAGTGTGAGGGCTGACACTTACTGCCGCCTGTACTCGCTAAGCGTGGACAACTTCAACGAGGTGCTGGAGGAGTACCCAATGATGCGGCGGGCCTTCGAGACCGTGGCTCTGGACCGCCTGGACCGCATTGGTGAGTCCAGGTGGGAGGGTTCCCTACTGCATGAGCTCACTTGCTACCCCTGGGTCCCGTGCTGGCCTGAGCTTGCTTTTCATTTTGTGACCCAGGCAAGAAGAACTCCATCCTCCTCCACAAAGTCCAGCATGACCTCAACTCAGGAGTCTTCAATTACCAGGAGAATGAGATAATCCAGCAGATTGTGCAGCACGACCGAGAGATGGCCCACTGTGCACACCGTGTCCAAGCTGCTTCTGCCACCCCAACCCCCACACCCGTCATCTGGACCCCGCTGATCCAGGCACCGCTGCAGGCTGCCGCGGCCACCACATCCGTGGCCATCGCCCTCACCCATCACCCTCGCCTGCCTGCCGCCATCTTCCGCCCTCCGCAGGGCCCTGGGCTCGGGAGCCTCGGGGCTGGGCAGACACCCAGGCATCTGAAGCGGCTGCAGTCCCTGATCCCGTCTGCGCTGGGCTCTGCCTCACCGGCCAGCAGCCCATCCCAGGTGGACACGCCGTCCTCCTCCTCCTTCCACATCCAACAGCTGGCTGGATTCTCTGCGCCCGCTGGACTGAGCCCCCTGCTGCCACCCTCCAGCTCTTCCCCACCACCCCGGGCCTGTGGCTCCCCGTCAGCCCCCACGCCATCCTCTGCTGCAGCTGCCACCACCACGGCTGGTTTTGGCCACTTCCACAAGGCACTGGGGGGCTCCCTGTCCTCTTCTGACTCCCCCCTGCTTACCCCACTGCAGCAAGGTGCCCGCTCCCCACAGGCTGCCCAGCTGCCACCCCCGCTTCCGGGTGCCCGAGGAGGCCTGGGACTCCTGGAGCATTTCTTGCCACCCCCACCCTCATCCAGGTCCCCATCATCCAGCCCTGGGCAGCTGGGCCAGCCTCCTGGAGAGTTGTCCCAAGGGCTGGCCGCTGGCCCACCAAGTACACCAGAAACCCCTCCACGGCAGGCTGAGCAACCATCCTTCGCGGTGGGGGCCTCTGGGGGGGCTTTCCCTGTAGCCTTTACCCCCCGAGGAGGCCTTAGCCCCCCTGGCCATAGCCCCGGCCCCCCAAGAACTTTCCCCAGTGCCCCACCCCGGGTCTCTGGCTCCCATGGCTCCTTGCTCCTGCCGCCTGCATCCAGCCCCCCAGCTGCCCAGGTCCCGCAGCGCCGGGGCACACCTCCCCTCACCCCTGGCCGCCTCACCCAGGACCTCAAGCTCATCTCAGCCTCTCAGCCAGCCCTCCCCCAGGACGGGGCACAGACTCTGCGCAGAGCCTCTCCGCACTCCTCGGGGGAGTCTGTGGCTGCCTTCCCACTTCTCCCCAGGGCCGAGGGTGGCAGTGGGGGCAATGGGAGCAGTGGGGGCCTCGGTCCCCCCGGGAGGCCCCCTGGTGCCATCCCCGGCCAGCATGTCACTCTGCCTCGGAAGACATCCTCAGGTTCTCTGCCACCCCCTCTTTCTTTGTTTGGGGCAAGAGCCACCTCTTCTGGGGGCCCCCCTCTGACTGCTGCACCCCAGAGGGAACCTGGGGCCAGATCTGAGCCAGTGCGTTCCAAACTGCCGTCCAATCTATGAGCAGGGCCCTCTCTCCCTCCCCTTTTTTCTCCCTTCTTTCAGGTTTAACTGTGATTAGGAGATATACCAATAACAATAATAATTATCATTTAAAAAAAAACCCACACTCACCCCAGAAAAAAAAAAAGACAGCAGAAAATAACCAGGTATTCTTAGAGCTATAGATTTTTGGTCACTTGCTTTTATAGACTATTTTAATACTCAGCACTAGAGGGAGGGGGGGAGGGAGGGGGAGGGAGGGCAAGCAGCAAGGCCCAGAGGCAGAAACCAGAGGAAGGTGGGAGGGGACTGGGGCGGGCTGGGTGGAGGCGACCCATGTATGGGGTTCCTAGAGCAGACCTATCATTGTACTTGTTTCAGAGCAAGAGCTCCCACCAGTCCCTTGGCTGTGAACTTGGAGCCCCACTCGGCTGGGGGTCACCTAGCTCCCCCAGGAAGGGACTGCCTTGGGTGTTTTTCTGGGGAGCTTCAGACTCTTGAGTCCTTGGAACAAGGGACAAACGCGGGCCAGGGTCCCGAGGGCCTTGTGTTTTTTTTCTACTGTAACCATAGCAAGATATGTATATGTATCTGTATATGTATGTAAGATGTGAATATGTATAGCTATGTAGCGCTCTATAGGGCCATGTAGATAGCAGCTCACATGTGCGCACACGTGTGTGCAATCTGGTTTCACCCTGTCGCCAGGACACCCAGGTCACCGTACATCCAGCGATCGGCTGTGGCCCACAGGGTGGGCGCTGCAGGCTCTATGGCACATTCTCTTTCCAGTCCTCAGGTTAGAGGACCCCCAGGACCTCCGGCAGGCCCCCTTTTTCCATTGCTGGGCCCAAGTCCAGCCCTGGCCCAACCTGTCACTACCATCCAGAAGTGGAAGACTCCCGGCTGAGCCTCTCTGCCCAGGGTCCCAAGCACACCCCATCTCCTCTGTGGCCCTTGGTTTTCCAGCTGCACAGGGGGAGGCCAGGGGACTTTTATTTATTGAGTCTGCTTTGTGCCAAGCACTGGTTTTGCACTTTACACATTAACTCCTCCAGTTTCACAAAGACTGTGAGGTAGATAATTCAATTCTCTGCATTTCACAGAAGAGGAAATTGAGTTGGGATAATTTTCCCAGAATCACAGAAGTAGCAGTGGCAGAACTAAGACTGATTTGGGGTTTGAATCCATCCTGCCTGAGGCCAAAGCCTGTGTTCTTTCCATCAGAAAATTGTTTGATGGCCCCCAAGCATGGTGTGGAGGGAGAGACCCAAGTTTAGCAGCAATTAGGCCTTAGCTGTGTGACCTTGGGCAAGTTTTCTAATCTTTCTGAGTCTCTTACCTCATTTGTAAAATGAGAATAATTATGGTACTGCCTCACAAAAGTCTATGAGGACCAGAGAAGACAAAGAATGTGAAATGCCCAGTGCCTGGCACACAGCATAGTAGGTGCTCAATAAATTACATTTCTTCTGCCCCTCGTCATGTGCTCAGCCCATTACTCCCACAAGCTATGGTGAAAACCCAGAGAGCTTTGGCAGGCTCCAAGACTTAAATCTCAGGACTCATGAGGTGGCTGGGCCTTCCTAAGGGCCCAAGAAAGGTGTGCGGCGGGAAGAGGGAGGATTTAGGCCAGGCCTTAAGATGTGGAAGAGCTGGAGGGGAGGGCGGGCGGGGAGGGAGGAGGAATATGGGGGGTGCTGAAGTGCACAGTGAGAGGTTGCTGGGGTGGTTGGGGGGGTTTGGAGCCAGCTTTGGGAGCAGATCCATAGGCTGGAGGCCTGAGAGAGAGCGTTGGATGCCACACCACCCAGGTGAGTTGTGCTTGGTTCTGAAGCCTGCCAGGAGCCACTGGCAGATTCCCATGTAAAAGCAGCTTGGATGTCTCCTGGGGCTCAGGAGTCTTCCCCAGCAGGACCCTGGCAGAGTTGGGTCACGCAGAGGTAGTCCTGGTTGCAGGACTGAAATAATGCAGAGGGCTGGTCCTACCCTGCCCATGCAGAGCTGTCATTCTCAGTCATAGTGTTGACCTGGTCATTTTGGTCCTGCACTGTGCTGGGATGTGAGGCAGGCTAGCTTTTCTGTGATTGGATGCAGGGGCTGCAAGCAATAACTTGGGGTGAAGGTTTGTGAACGTAGGTAAAGACTAGAAGCCACCTGGTCCTAGTTCCTCTGGGACTAGAGAAGCTCCGCAGGCCCAGGAGTCCTTCAGACCTGCAAGGATTTAAACAGCCCCAACTGGAGCTCTCTGCGCCCCATGTCCTCACCCGTAAGGAAGGCAGCTCAGAGATACCAGCGGGACTTGATGTAAACCAGTCTGATACCGGGTAGAAGTGGAGATGGAGGGTCCAGGGGCATAGAGGAAGGTGCCCCTTGCTGTGAGGACCTGGGTTGCCAAGCCACCCTCTTACTCTACTTGCACGCATTTTATAAAAGCTCAGACCCAGCCGAGGCACTGCTCCGAGACTGCGGGGTGACCAGGTCCAGACAGTGGGCACTCCTGTCCCCAGTCTCCCATGAAGCAGTTTTCAAATCTTCCACTTTTAAAAACAGATAACGGTAAAGGCGCAGTATTGTATATTTTATTTAAATAAAAAAATTCCAGCAGATTCTGCTTGCTTCCAGGGGATGGAAGGGGGAATATTGTTAGTGGGAAACCCTGGAGTCTTGGAAACCTGAAAGTGGTGAGCGGAGGGACATCCCCCACCCCGCCCCGCCAGCATGTGCACCCCAAGAGCATGGAGTTGTGTTCTTGGCACCAAGGTGTGCACAGGAGTGTGTGAGGCCTGGTGACACTGGTGTGCACCTGCTTACAAGCTGGTGGGGCCGTTGAGGGTGAAAGGAAGTCTGTGCCCTTGACTCGTGGAGGGGAAAGTAGAGGTGGGGGAACTGTGAGACCCTGACAGCCACCAAGGTTCCAGGGCCACCAGCTGCCAGAGGAAGATGGTACTAAATTCCTATGGGCTCATCTGGCTCTCCTAGTGCCTAGAACAGCAGCAGAGAAGGTATTTGGGGACACAGGGTGGCTGGGCTGGGGCAGAGCCTCGGGGTGGCTGAGGTTGGGGCACAGCTGCTGTGCCTGTGTGGGCTGGTAGCTTGAGGGCAGAAGTGGAGCAGGCATCTCACTGACTCCTTACTATGGTGCTGGGGTGAGGGTGTTGCTGGGTCTGGTCCTCTAGGGCCCCTTTCTGCCACCCCCAGCTTCACAGGGCTCCCAGCAGGCCCTGGGAACTTGCTGGGTGGGGCAGCTCTCTAGGGCTGGGGAATGAAGTCCTTAGGCTCCTAGCAGTGCTGAGAGTGCCATCTACTGCCGTCCCAGGAGGGGAAAAGTCCTCAAAAAAGGGCAGGGAACCCGCCAGCCGTTCCCCATCACTACTTGTTGAGGTTGTTTCTGTGGTAACAGGCCTAGGAGTCCTGTTGCTAAGGTATGCAGCTCAGCAGGCCCTGGCATCCCCATGACAACTGCCCCCTGTGGCCAGGCTGTGGTGTTTCCTTGGGGACCCCTGCAACCACTGTGGGGGCAGCCTGGGCTCAGACAGCGTGGCCACCTCTGGGAAGCCTGTCCTCGGGTAAGGGGAGGCTTTGTGGACAGTCAGCCACTGTGACAAGTCTGAGGACACCAGGGGATTAGCCATCAGTCTTTGCCCAACCACAAAGTGGGTGGCTGTACCAGTCACTGTCTTCTCTGGCGCCTGATTCCAAAGGACACTTACGAAGTGCCTGATGCTAGGCCTGAGTGCGTTCTTGTGACCTCATTTCATGCTCTCAACAACCCTAGGACAGAAGGAATTTCAATAACAGTGAGCCAAGGACACTGAGACTCAGAGAGGGAAGGGACCCCACACCATTAGCTGGGATGGAAGAAGCCAGGACACACCCAGGACTTAGACACTCAAACCTGTCCCTTTCCACTGGGAATGAAGCAAAGGCAGGGTGGGAGGTGTCCCTACAACAAACAGTATAGGTGTGTCATCTGTAGAAAATGACAGTGAAAATGACCATGTGTCAGTGTGCTATCCCTTACTCCCATACCGCAGCAATTCTAGACAATATTAGGAATTGGTCCTCCTCCTACCGGGCAGTCAGCTTCCAACTCCCCCCTGGAAATGCCACCATCTTGCAAGAGACACTTGCTGTGTTTATGGCTCTCAGAATGGTGGAGGCCTGAGGCTCCCCTCCACCTCTATAGGACTAAACCAGCCTGGGAATTTTCAAAGACATTTTAGAAAGTTTAGTAAATTTCTTCCCTGACTCCATGTCTCATCCCAGCTGCTACCTCTTGCTCTGCTTCACCCAACTTCTGGGCTGTTTGGGTGACTCCCTGCCTGCATCTCCCTCCCTGGGAGTCACTTCTCCTCCTTCGCCGGGGATGGCTCTGGGCAAAGGCCTCATGGTCCAGGCGGCATCGTCCAGGGAATGCTGTCTTGTCTGCAGTGTGTGACCCAGCTGGCCAGGCCCTCCCGGCTTTGGGGTCCCTGCTGTCTCCTTGCTGCCGCACCTTTCTGCCCAGCCTCAGCAGTAAGGGCTCATTTTTCTTCCAGGAGGTTGGTGCTCCTTGGTCTCTGGCTGTGTCACCGCACAGTGTTTCCAGGGGCAACTCCCCCCTTGTCCTTGGCTTCCCCCATATCCCTGGGGCTTTGGTTCAGCCCGCTGCCCATGGAGTCCTCATCCTCTGTGGTGGACCACGGCCCCGACATTCTCTTGCGTGTGCATTTCCTCTCCAACCTGCTGCTCTGGCTGACTTTGCTTCTTCCATGTTTCCCTGGAGGGTGGAATATTTCACATGTGCAGACAAAGATTACATAAATAAGGCATCAAGATAAGATAAACAGCCTGTCACTCGGTCTAAGAAATGGAAGCATCTGAATGTGCCATTGCCCAATTGTACCCCTCTTGCTCCAAAGAAAACCACTCATATGAATTTTAATTATTCCCTACCTTTTCATGATACTTTTACTTCAACAAGAGATTGTCTCTAAACAATCCATTAAGTTGCATGCCAAGGTGGAGGAGAGGGAATTGGACATACATTACTTGTTTTTGTGACTGGAGAATTCAGTCAAATACACTGTTCAGAACTGCTGATGCATGGGGGTCATCCAAATCAGCTTGAGTTTTCCTTGGTTTCATTATGGTTTTAAATTTCTTTACAAATACTGAGCATTTTTATTGTCTGTCCTTGAGGTGGGTCATACCCCCTCCATCTTGGTATACCGCTGAATATGTTCATAGCTTTCAAACTTTAAGCAAATGGTATCATGCAGTATATATTTATTTTTCATTCAGTATTATAACTTTGAGATCCTGCTCATGCACGGAAAGTAGTTAATTCATATTTCTTGCTCTCTAGCATTTTGGTCTATGGATATTCCAACACTTACACCTGTATTCTTCTGGAGATGAGTGTTTTGGTCCATTCCATTTCTCGCTATGACAAACACCTCTGCTTCAAGCATTCTTATTCAGGGTTCCTGCTGAAAATGTGGAAGAGGGTCTCTCAGCTCTATACCTAGGAGTGGAATGACTGAGGGAAAATTAATTTTCTCTTTACAAGATAATGCCCAGCTGCTTTAAGTAGGTCCAACAGCTCACACTCCACCTGCTGCGTATGAGAGTTCCTCTTACTCCACATTCTTGCCAATAATTAGAATCATCAGACTTTCTTCTTTTTTCCAGTCTAATGTTAGTTAATTGTGTTTTAATGTGCAAAATCCCTAATTGCTAGTAAGACTGAATCTTTGCTCATATACTCATTTGCCATTTGTGTTCCCTCTTCTGAGTAACACTAAATTTTGTCCAATTTTCTATTGTTTTCTTTATTGATTTGTAGGAATTTTACACACATGTATAATGTACTTGGAAAACAAACATCCTTTATCTGCTCTGTGTTGCAAATATCTTCCTGTTTATGGCCTGTATTTTCCATGTGTGCATATTGATGAACAGAAGCTTTACATTTCAATAAGGTCATGTATGGAGATATATTTCAAATTCTAGAACTTCTTTCGTGCCTTTATTGCTTAAGAAATCTGTCATATTGCTATTTCACTGTTTTCTGTTATACACTTCTGAAAGTGTGAAGCTTTGATTTTCACATTTAAATCCTTAATGTACTGACTTGCCCTTGGTGTGGTTTGAAAGCATAATTTCCTTTCATTCCATATGAACAACCTAACATTTTTACATCATGTATCAGTTGAGCCTTGGCTAATCTGCAGTGTAGTTATTATACTGGAGCTACTAGTTCATACTGTTAGCTTTTTTTTTTTTTTAACCCTTATCCAAACACTCCACTGTCTCAGTCGCTCCAGCCTTATAAAGTATGTCGATGTCTAATAGTGAAGGTCCCTTCTTTTATTTTTTTTGGTGCCAGGGATCAAACTCATGACCTCATGCTTGCCAGGCAGGCACTGAAGCCTGCTGAGCTCAATCTCCAGCCCCTCCCCACTTCTTCTTAAATGTCTTGGCTATGTTACTCTCTTTGTACTACCACAGACATTTTAGAATCAGTCTGCTGAGACACATGAATTCCAGCGGACTTCTGACTGGATTATATCATCATTTTGAGAATCTGTATTGCTGTAGTATATAACTCTCCCCACATTTGGGTATTCTTTAATGTCTTTTGTATTGGAATAATTAGCACTGACTGCTCCAACAGAAAATGCCCTAGATTTCAATGATTTATCACAATAAGAGTTTACTCCAGCTCAGGTAAAGTCCTGTGCAGGCTGGATAGCTATTCTGTTTTCTGACAGCAGCTTGAAACTCTGGTCACTAAGATGCCTATGGGAGAAGAGACCAAGAAGAGACCACTGGGTCTGAAGCATTTCTCTTGGGCAGCCACACTTACTACTTCCTCTCATGTTCTGTTGTCACAGGGCCACAGTGTTACTGCAAAGGGGGCTGACTATGTGGGGGCACCTGGAATAATTGCTGGGCATCAACTGTCTTAGCCAGGTCTTATAATTTTCCTCGTTCAAGGAAATGCATTTCCTTTTGCATTTCATTAGATTTATTCCTTATATTTTTGTTGCTACTGCTAATTGTGTCTATGTTTTTTGAGATATTTTATATGTAACAAAATTCACCACTTTTAAGCATATAGTTCAATGAGATTTGACATATATCCAGCCCTACAACCACCTGAATAATTAGGCTATACAACATTCCCATCACTCCACACAAGTCCCCTGTGGCCCTCTGCTGTCAGTCTCTTCCCATGCTAACTCTCAGCAATCTGGCTTTTTTGACACTAAAGTTTTGCCATTTCTAGAATTTCATATAAGTGGAATCACAGAGCTTTTGGTCTGTGTCTGATTTGTTTCATTTAGCCTGATGCTTTTGGGCTCTGCTCATGTAAGGCTAAGTAATTACCCCACCCCCCGTTGGATATGTCACACTCTGTTTGTTCATTCATCCACTGATGAACAGCTGGGCTGCTTCCAGTGTTTTGTTATTAAAAATAAAGCTCCTATGAACATTTGTGCTCAAGTCTTAACATGAATGTAGATTTGAAATATTAAATTAACAAATACAAACTGTATATATTTATCATGTACAACACGATGTTTTAAATGTATAT
This sequence comes from Hydrochoerus hydrochaeris, assembly GCA_004027455.1. NCBI lineage: Eukaryota > Metazoa > Chordata > Mammalia > Rodentia > Hydrochaeridae > Hydrochoerus > Hydrochoerus hydrochaeris. The sequence continues at coordinate 49,982 of PVLA01007931.1, read as the reverse complement.
CCATGTATGTAGTAAAATGGCTAAATGGAGCTAATTAACATGTGTATCACTTCACATGATTATCCTTTTTTGTGGTGGGAACATTTCAAATCTACTCTCAATTTTCTAGGTGAATATAGATTTTCCATTGATCTTAAATACTCAGGAATAGTTTTTATTAGAAACTTTTATGGTTATATTTTCCAAAGCCTGAGTACTGCTTTACATTTCCATCAGCAATTATATGAGAATACCAGTTAATTGTGTTTTTACAACATATGTTATTGCCAGTCTTCTTGACTTTTACCATTGAATGGTAAATGCTGATGCCTGGCTTTAATTTGCATTTTGACAATAATTAAAGATGTGGACCATCTTTTCAGGTATTTATTTGGTATTCATACATGTGCTTTGGTAAAGTTACTGTTCAAATCTTTATCCATCTGTTTTTATTGAGTCACTTCTTTCCTTAAAATGAATTATTAATATGTTCAAGATAAAAATCCTTTGAGATATGTTTTTCAACTATTTTCTTAGTTTGTGGTTTGCCTTTTTATGTTCTTAACCATATCTTTGAAAACCATACCTTTATTTTAATTTTAATATTGTTTAACTTATCAAATTCTTCTGATTTATGCTTTTTACAAGGGAATTAAAATGGAATATTATAAAATATATATTTCACATGAAAGAAGACAGTAGGAGAATAATAGTGACCTAAAATAAGGCATATAGAAAACAAATAGCAAAATGCCAAATATAAATGTTACTTAATCAGTAATCATATTAATGGTAAATAGACCAAGTACTTAATTAAAGGCAGAAATTGGAAGAATGCATTAAAAAAACATGATCCAACTATAAATTGTCTATGAGGGACACCTTTTATATTCAAAGGTGTGAAAAGTTTGGAAGTAAAAAAATGTGGAAAGATATACAAAATAAATGGAGCTGGATTATGATACTAATACCAAAGTAGACTTTAAGACAAAAATTATTGCTAAAGACAAAAGGTGTTTTGGAGTGATAAAATGGTCAGTCCATCAGGAAGATTTAACAATTACAAAAATTCATGTACATAATAGCAGGGTCCCCAAATTCATGAAGTGAATATGGCATAATGAAAGGGAAAACAGATAATTCGACATATGTAATAGTTGCAGACTCCAAACCCTACTTTCAATAATGGATAGAACAGTTCGATAAAAGATCAGCAAAACCCAGAAATTTTGAAAAATGCGAGCTAACCACATGGCATAGGCCTTTCAGGAATACTTCATCCAACAACAACAGAATATAGATTCTTCTCAAGGGCACATGGGAAATTCTCCAAGACAAAGCACATATAAAGCCACAAAATCAGTCTCAATAGATTTAAAAGGATTAAAATTATATGAAGTATATTCCTTGACCACAATAGAATGACATTAGAAACCAGTAACAGTTAGGTGTGGTGGGGCAACCTGTAATCTTAGTAGTCTGGAGGCTGAGGCAGGAGGATCATAGGAAGTTTGAGGCCAGCCTGGGTTACAAAATGAGTTCAAGGCCAGCCTGAACTGTAGCAAAACCCAATCTCAAAAGACAAAAACAAAACAAAACAAAGCAACAACAACAACAAAAACCCCACCAAAAACAAAAAACGAAACAACTCCAAAAAACCAGTAACAGAAATTTCAAACATTCACAAATAGGGGCTGGGGATTTAGCTCAGTGGCTTAAGCACCTGCCTGGCAAGTGCAAGGTTGTGAGTTCAATCCCCAGTACCGCCCCCCCCCCAAAATTCACAAATATAAAAATTCTCCAACACATACTTAAATAGGTCAAAGATCAAAACACATACTTACATACATCATACTTAAATGGGTCAAAGAAGAAATCACAAACTGAGATAGATAGGTGGGGGAGGATCATACTAAAAGCATGGGACGCAGCAGAAGCAAGGCATAAAGGGAAATTCATAGAAGCAAACTTCCATGTTGTGGTCAGTTAGTTTCCAGGTCTGGTTTAAGCAATGTTGGAAGAAACCCTGCTTCCTTTTTTAGGGAAACTCACCATCAGTCTTATTGCTACCTGTTTGGTGGCTCCCAGTTCTCCAGTAAAGGGTGCAAAGGCTTCCTTCCCCAGACCACTTTACTCAGGTTGCTCAGTGCTTTGCACAAAGGATGGAAGTTTCTATCTGTTAAAGATCTGTGCCTTCCTCTAGGCTGTGAACACAACAGTTAAAAACCGTCTCACTCATTTTGTATGTGTCTGGATGCAGGGTATCTGGAAACAGTGACAGAAACACCTTCTTATCTGGCCCCAGTGTTCCTTCTCCTATACATCCTGCCCACACCAAGATCCCTTTGGCGTCAGTTCCAGTCAGTTTCTCTTCTGTGTTAGTCTCGGATGTTCATGAGTAGGTTTCCTGCCATCTCCTAGGCAGCTTTCTCTATGGGAACCTGATCTATTATTTTGCCTTCAAAACTAGATCCTGGCTCCCCCTACCCTCTTTCAGAAAGCCAAGAGTTGCCCAGAATTCTCAACAAGCCCTGGGTTTTGAGTTTATGAAAGGAGCCCACCTTATTCTTGATTCACTAGAACTGACCCCATCTTATGGTACCTGACCTGCCAAACCCAGCTTGACTGGGTCCAGCACTGTCCCTGAGCAATCTAGGGCTTTGGGAACAAATAGCAGTAGCTCTCTCTGTCCACTGAAGGCCAGGCAGGTAGGATTATGCATCCCATATGACCTCTGCACCAATCCAATGACAGCAGCCTGAACACAAGTCTGATACAGGATGCCTGGGACCTGTCCTCTTTTGGGCGCACTGATGGCCAAGTGAAGTAGGTAGCTTCCCAGCTCTGCAGTACCTTCTGCTCCCCGCAGGTCCCTTCTATCATGTCAGACTCAGCTCAGCCTTAGTTCCTCTGCAACATCTGCCTAAGGATAAGCTTCCAGGAAGTTATCAGCCTTGTTACAGGCCTAAGCACCAGGCCATGATGTATTAGCTACTTGATTTCAAGCTTTATCTTCTTCATATGGCAAGTTCATTCAAAGAAGACCTACAGCACACTTGAGTGGAGAATTCAAGTATAAGGATGGCTTTTTTCCTTAAATGTGTGTATTGAAGACAGAAATATGAACAAGAATGATCAGGGATCCTGGGCATGGTTTGTATATTCATGAAGTCCCAGCACGTGGGAGGCTGTGGCAGGAGGGTTGTGAGTTAGAGGTCAATCTGGACTATACAGTGAGTTCAAGGCTATGTGAAGTACATAGTGAGACCCTGTGTCAAACCCACTTCCCCCACCTTCTCATCTCCCCCAAAAGATCAGGGACTGAATGGTTAGACTGGGGCTCTAAAAGATGAAGATATTTCTTAGCAGAGAAAGCCTGCGGTGAGGCTAGAGGATAGGGAGAAAATGTGGGACACAGGAAAAGTGCAAAGGCAGATACCATAGCTGATTACAGAAGAGCGAACCGCTTTCTGCTGCTAGGCCCAAGTGAGGTGAAGGAGCTGACTCAGTGGGAAGGGAAAGGAAACAGGCCAACAGGACCAAGTTGACTTCTGCTCTGCAGGGCAGCTGATGGAGCTTTTTTATGGTGCTGAGCAGCAGGGAGATAGCAAATTTGAGTTAGACAAGGCATCTGGACTGTCATAAGGTTACCAGTGAGACTGAAGCAGGAATCCTTTAGGAGATTCTAACACACGAGGTGACATTTCAGAAGTGGCGTCGGCAGGGATTTGCTGAGCAGTGTGCCGTGGTATTGAGGGAAGAGCTAAGAGGCTCCCAGATTTTCCCTCTAGGTGAGATTAGAGCCATAACGAGGGGCAGGCAGTAAAAATGTTACGGGGCTCTGCTTCAGGATGATGGGAGGGGTGGAAAAATAAAAGCAATGACCAAACACGACTGGCTTTTAAAATCTGGGGAATGCTGACTTGAGCCATTTCTTGACCTGTAAAATGTCTCACATCCTCCCCCTTCACCCCTTGAAATTTTCTGGATTCTCAGGTTCAGCTTCTTCTGAGTGCAAGCCCCTGCTTCCAGGAATCAATTCCATTTATGGATCACTGCACCACAAGGTGCACGGACTGTCCACTGCATTGGGCAGAGGCTTTTCTCCATTTGGGGAGGGAGCCAGAGCTCACATAAGGCTGTGTGCATTGGTAGGTGTTAACACAAGATTTGGAGACTTCAAGGGGGTCTACTTTACAGAAATGGAAACATTAAACCATCTCTCAGACCTTTTTTTTTAATCCTCATTTTCAAAAGCTCTTCAGGACACCTCAAGTTGTTTCCACATGGGTACTTTCCCATATTCTCTAACCACCGTGATGATGCTGGCTGCCAGCTGCCAGAATTCCCCCTCCCCAATTACCCCAGAAAATTCTAAATTCTTCTCTCACGTTTAGCAAATGTGCTCCATGAACTTTCTGAACTTGGAGCTAGTTCCCTTTTTGCTTCCTAAATCCATCAAATTCCTGGCTAAGAAGGTACTTGACAAGAATATCACCCACTAGGCTTAAGGAATAGTTGTAAATTTTTTCCCTATTATGTATTATGTAAAATTCAAAGTACTATTTTTTTCTACTGCTGTCTCACACCTCTTTTCCAAGTGTCCCCAGTGCTCCCCCATCTTGGTAAATTCTCAAGGTTGAGAGTCAGGAACCTGCTGTCTGAAGTCCTTTGTCTGTTTGGAGTGGCCACCACTTTGGTTCCCTGCTGCTTGTCTGTGCCCTGCCCACACCCCCATGACCACCTGTTGGGTGACTTGTGTGCTCCTCTCCCCCTGGTTCTCCTTATGCTTGGCAGGAAGGCAGCTGAGACTGAAGAGGCTGGCTGACAGGGTAGAAAGGGTGGTGTCTCTTCCTCCTTGTCCAAATTGCTCATCTCAAAACTAGTGGGGAGGACATCCTTGTAGTTCCTAGTCCAAGTTCGTTGTGCCACCAGCATCATTTCTCAGGACACTGTCAGGAAGGTAAGTCAGTGTTGTCTTTGAAGTTCACCCCAGGCTGTCAAAGGGCAAAGGGGCACAGCTACTGAAGTAGGAGGTACTGGCACAGAACCCAAGGGACTGGGATCCCTGCAAAGGTTAAGAAGGTGTATGGGGAAGCCTTAAATATGCTGTTATGAGTCCTTGGGACTTTGTCCACTCATCCAAGAGACAAGCATCTGCTATTGTCAAACACTGTCTCTGGCAATAAGAGTTCAGAAAATTTGCTTGTACTGACTGAGCCTGCAGGCCAACTGGAAAGACTCAAACGGATCCATCACTGTAAAATGTGCAAAGAGCTCCATCTAGGGATGCCTGGGTGTAGCACAGATGAATGCTGTGGCAGTGGAGAGGCAACTGTGAAAAGACACAGCATCTCCCAAGTAGCCTTTTGTGGTCAGAGAAGCTGGTGCACCAGGTGGCTTGAGACCAGACATGGAGGCCATGGGAGACAAGCAGATTTCGATCTATGAGACCTCAGACTTCATCCTGAGGTCAGCAGGGCAGACAGACCAGAGCGTGGGACACCACACTGTATCTAGCCCTATCTCCAGCAAGCTCAGGGCACCCATGGCTCTTACAGATCCAATGCAGCGAGGGGGTGAGGCAGCCTGGCAAACACCTGGTCTGCATGGAGACTGCTGCCTGTTGTCAGGCACCGAGGGTGTTGGGTCAGGTGTGGGAAGGCTAGCCTGGTGTGGCAGAGGGAGCTCTGAAGCAGGTGCCCATCATTCCTTTGTGTGCTCAGTCCCTGTAGGGTAGCAATGGTCGGCATATGAATGGGAGTAGAGCTCATCTTCGGGACTAACAGTCAGTCCGGTGCCTGGCTCCTGCTACTCCTCCCCGGACCCCCTTAAAATTAGTGATTTAATAGTTTTGAGGTAAGCAGGAAGATCAATTAGGACTGGGAAACAAGAGGGGCCCCAAATTGTTTTAAGGACAAAGGAAAATAACTCTTTGACCAGACCAGAATTTGATTGGATTAAAAAAGTGTATTGGATTTCCAATACAAAATAAAAACATGAATTTTTTTAAAAAAGCCATAAAGTTTACAGCATCAACTACAGAAAAGGCCAAACAAGTGTGTACAGAACCCAGTCCCAGCAGTCCTCTGGGCCCCTCCAGCAGGCAACACGGCAACAGACACACTGGTTCCACATTACCCCAAGGAAGCTGCTAAGCAACAGCTCAACCAGGACATGACGAGACACACAATGGTTTAGTTCCGAAAATCACAGGAAAATGTAAGAAAATGTATTAAACCATGAAAAGGTGCAATACAGAATACTTTCCTTTTTCTTAATTTTAAAAAATTCCCAACTTTGAACATTTTATTTAAAAATAGGTCCCTCCCTCACCCCACCCCAATTCTGTGGCAGTATCCAGGTACAGAGGCCCTGAGGTAACAGAAGTGTCAGGATTCATGGGAGGGAATGCCCTAATACCGAGCATGTTCTTTGGGCAAAAAGGTAGGAGTTTCTGGGAAATCTAGCCCTCCTGATGGCCAGGATGCTTTGACTGCTCTTTTCAGGATCAGATGATATGTGCTGGTTTTCCAGAACTCTGCCTGGCACCATGATGCAACTAGCTAGCGTGGCAGTCGTTCTAGCACTGCACTTTATGTTGCCCCCACTAAATCATAAATGCAAAGTGCATCTTGGTAAGACATCAGATGGGGGAAATGACCCATGTTCAAAGGTAGGTGGACGGCTCATGGCCTGCAGGGGACCTGTGAGGCCTGAGCAGGATGGGGCACGTGGGTGGGGACACCTGCTAGTGGCACTACTGTTGGCTAAGAACCCAGGCCCATTTACTTCTTCACTGTCCCCACACTGTCTCCTGGGGAGTAGAAGACACTTGAGAGTCAGTCCTGTGTTTTTCAATATACTGTCTTAATATTAAAAATAAAACAATCACACATCTTAACTCCTTACCTTTTCAAGAAAAAGACCATAAGAATTCTGCCAAGGCAAGAGCGTCTCTGTGTGGCAAGCTTTCACCATACATTAAACTTCTTGCTGCCTCATTCTACCTGGGGTTTGGCTGAGCTGCTGGCATGGAGGGGCAGCCGCCTCTGTTGGCCCTCTGCTGTGTGTCCCCTGCCACTTGAAGAATATGTGCAGAAAGAAATGGGGAACCATAGAGATGCTATGGCCCTGCCTTGCTTACCCTTCATATGCTTTTTCTGATGGGCTGTGCAATGTGGAAGTGAGAGCTCACCTGGCTGAGGACAGGCACCAGAGAACAAAACAAAGCTCTCCCCTCTCCAAAGGTAGCCACTGCCAACAGCAACAGAAGAGTGTGCTTTCTGACTTCCAGGAGTAGAGCAAGGCTCATGCTCTACTCAGCACCCTTCCACAACTAGAAACACAGCCCCAGGGTCCTCAGCAGAAACATTCCCATCAGGATAGGACCAAGACATCAGGGGGCTACATCTTCAAACCCACCTATTGCACAGAAGAATTTTTAACCAGATTCAAACGAAACTCTAGTCGCAGTGTAGTGACAATAAGTTGGACATGCCAGGAAAGGACAATAAAGATGCTTCTGTTCTCTGCAGGCTTCTGGAAGAAAGTACAATGACTAAACATTCACAGCACCTCAGCAGCCCCTCCACTTCCTTTTCCCAACCCCCAGCCCCCACCCCAATACTGAATCTGCACAGAAAGCAACAAGTCTTTTCAATGTTACATTTCATTCAAATAGATCTGTAATCTCACAGTGATGAGAGGAGAAAGTCAGGCCTTTAATAATTATAATAAAAAAATAATAAAAAAGCTTACAAACAGCAATGCAATGTTTCCTCCCCCTCAAAGTGATGGATTAACAGCTGGTAGAGGATGCAACATCTCAGAATTAAAACATACAAACAAAACCAAAAACAAGTCAACCCCTGGAACAATCCACACTGTCAATGACTTCCCATACGCAACTGGAACAAGCAGCCAAATGTCAACCACTTGTGGAGAACACCACGAACTTCCTTGGTTTTTGATAAGTGTTTTTTTTTTCTTTTTTAAAGGTAAAATAAAATAGGACACAAATAAAATTGTACATAAATGCCAATGTCTGCATTCCATAAAAGTGATGCAGCTGCAGCATGAAGACACAGCCTGATCACAAAGTGAAACGCAGGTTGCACTTCTCGCCTCTTTCTTGGACACAGAATTTTGGCCCATGGTGCCCAGTCCCACAGGGAATCAGCAGGCAAAGGAAAGGTGCCTTGACGCAGGTGTCTTCCAGGCTGACCAGAAGGTAGGTGGCTGTGCCTGGAGCCAGCCCCACGCAGAGGTGCTGGCTGGTTTGCTGGCTCACTGTGTTCTCAAGTGCTGTCCTCTCGTACTCTGTACAATTCCTTGCTTTCAAGGCTAAGTTCCAAGACTTCTAGATTCAGGCTTGGAGCTGGGTCTTGGTGAAGGTCATCATGCGGTTGTGATGGCATTTAGGTCCTTCATTAGTCCTTCCAGGTGGGCCATCTCTTTGGTCAGCTCATCTGGTTCATAACTCTGAGGAGAGGAGAACACTGTTAGCAGGTATGATCTCTGAAGCTGTTGAGGAAGGAAAGCCCAGAGAGGGTTGGAGCCTCAAGTGGCCAGTGAGAACCCTGCTTTCAAAGAATCTCTAGTGAGATGCAGGCTGGCTCAGAAGAGTCACAGATAGCAGATAACCCCCAAGGGAACCGAGATACCATTCTTTGACATATAAAATGCCTTTCTCCCAGCACTCCCCAGGTCACAAGAACCTCACAAACCAGGGGCCTAATTACTTGTCACTTCTAGGTCTCTGCCACAGTTGAGAGTTAGCATGCCCTTGTACCTCTGGTCCCAAGCTTTCCTCCTAGAGAATCTTGTACCTAGAAATCCAGAGGCTAACATATTTATGGGGAGTTGAGCGTAAAAGATCAGGGAGAGGCTAGGAGAGTTTGTTTATAGAGAGCAACCTCTCAAGTACCTTCTCCTCCAGGATTCCGCTTAGAAAAACACACAGAGCAGATCTGAGGAGTGGAAGAACATGTACATGGTTCAAAGCAAGAGGAAAGGACCAGAAAGAAGGGAACAGAGAAGAAGCTGGGCTGATGTGATAAACTAACTGAAGGCATACCAGAGAAGGCAGAATCCTTCAAATATTATGAAGGAGAGAATCCTTCATGTTTTTGGCTCAGATGAATGCTCAAAACTGTCACATGAATGGCTGAATCTGCCTCACTCTCTGGGTGCTAAATAAACCAGCATGCTCCCAGGCCCCAGGACACATGTGCACATCCCAGTTGGCCTGGTCTCATGGACTTACACTCTCAGAGTCTTCTAGCATCCTCGTGGTCTCCTGCACTTCAGGGGCACTGGGAACAACCACTGGCATAGGAGGCCGGCTCCTTCCTAAAGTCCCAATGGAGGCTGTCTTCACTGAGTGAATGTGATGGTTCAGAGCTAAGACAGAAAAGGTGTGTCAGGGGTGGCGAAGGCAGTGCCTCAGATCTTAGGAAGGTACCCAAGGTCCGAAGGCTGCTTCAGGGTAAAGGATGAGCACAGGCCCAGCAGGGATCATGCTCTGAAATGTCTTGGGAGCAAGAGGGAAGAAAGGCAGCAGCATAGCATTCATGAAGGCAGAAAAAGTAAGTCTTTCACTTTGGACCCCTTTAATTAGTAACAATTCTTTGATTTAGTACAAATTGACGTTTGATTTCACATCTTTAAAACATTACCTGTGAAAAAATGGAAAGAATGCAGAAAATACTTTTTCTGTGCACCAAGTAGGATGCTATCTTAAAGGGACTGGTGGCAGATGGGTTGCGAGGTGAACTGTGGCTCTTATCATGGAATGCTTTCTTCAGTGACCAAGACATGGGCCCTTCAGACATTTTCCAAAGATGAAGGGAGCCTACCAATTCTAACTGAATGAGCCTGAAAACTGAGTGTTTTTTTTCAATGACAGAATTCAGGTTTTAACTGAAAATCATAATCTGAAAAACTTGGAACACTCTGGGCCTTGACAGCTTAATAAGTACATTCTCTGGTGATTTTAATGAATGCATTTTTAGACACTGACTAATGGAATGTATCAATATTTGAAGAACTTGTATAAGTTAGTGAACCAATATGTTCCAAATGACCAATGTGTGGTATATTTCAGTGTTACACATTCAAAATACAAGACAGAACAAAGAATTCTAATGAAACAGACAGGAGGAGTTCATGGACATGGCTTCAGATTCCATACTACCAATAAAACTTTAGGAAATGACAACTTGTTGAGTTTTACTATAGTAACAACAGCAACAAAAAGAACATCCACAAATATCTCAAAAGGTTATAAAAATACTCTTCCTTTTGCCAACTATGTAGCTGAGAGGCCAGATTTTCTTCTTGTGTTTCAACCAAAAACAACATATTGCAACAGCCTGAATGCAGAAGTAGATATGAGAAGAATCCAGCTGTCTTCTATTAAGCCAGACTGTAAAGAGATATGGAAAATACAACAGTCTTCTCACTGTATTTTTTGAAAACATTATTTGTCATAAAATACACTATTTGTCTTATGTGACATATTAATGCTATTTTTAAATAAACTAATGAAATTTTTTTTTTGTTTTTGAGACAGTTTTGCTATGTAGTGCAGGCTGGCCTTGAACTCGCTTATGTAGCTCAGGTGGGCCTCGAACTCAGTCATCCTCCTGTCTCAGCCCCACAAGAACACCACCATGCCTGGCCTAATGAAATATTTTTACGATTTCTCAGTTTTATTTCTAATGTGGTAAATGTTGATAGGCATAACCCATGTGAAAAAAAGTTCTCTTGTGTTTTTAGTAGATTTTAAGATACAAAAAAGTCCTGAGATCAAAAAAGTTTGAGTTCTGAAGACTTAGTCTGAAATAAACTGTCACAATACATTATGATGTTAGAGTAGAGAAAAAAGAAATCATGGTCTGTGGTTCCAAGTGACTTTCCTCCTGCAGGGTTCCTTGCCTGTCCAAGGCTCCTTCTGGTTTCAAGTCCTGGTCCGCTGATCCTTCTCTAGCTGTAGGCATCTTATGGCATGAGGAGATTCCAGGGGCCTGGGCAGACTGTATCTGTTGCCCACCCCCATGCCACTCCATGTTCCCCAAAACATGACTCCCTGTTTGTATGCACTCCAAAAGGAGGAGAGTCTATGTAGTCACTGCTACTCTAAACTGCGGGAAAAGCATGGAGGACATTTGCTTTGTTATTCTTCAAAGCTGTGCTGTGACTTTTGTTTCAAGCCTAAACCAAAGGGTCCCTCTAGTGGTGATGCTGCCGGCCCTCACCTTGCTGGGACAGTAATGGTGTACTTGGCAATGCAGGATCGTAAGTGGGGGGCCCGGGGGGCGGGATTGCCGGCACCGCGAAGCTCTTTAACGGGTGCGAAGGGCGAACGTGGGCTGTGGGAAGACTCTGGCCTGAATCTTCCTCTTGGGAGCTAGTCAGGTAGGAGGAGCTGGTAGCACCTTCAGGATCCTGATGGTCAGTACAGCACGTTTGAGATGAGGAGGCTGGCATGGTGTCAGTGCTGGGAGTATTTCGAATGGATTCTACAGCAAGAAAGCAAAATGTTAGTGTTTCTTGTATTACTAAACATATGCAGAATTTTAGCTACTTCTTGGGGTTCCAGGATTAGTGCTATGCCAAGGGAACATGGATTATCACCACTACCAAGGATACAGACTAAAGAGTCCCAAACAATCCTCTCAACTAGCCATTTTTAATTTTTTCATCTACATAGAAAGTGGTCACAATTTTACAGATTTAAAGTTTTCCTCAGTATTTATGATGGAGCACATACAAAGATTCTTGATACTACTAAGGTAAAAATAAATACAAAAGAAAAAAAATTTTTACTCACTCACTGATAAATCCTAGCAACTGGCCCTTCATAGACAGTCATGTCTGATCACTAAGCTGGCTGAGTACTGACACAGTCAGCTTTGCTGGGAAAGCCTGGGGGCTACTGGAGGGGAGGCAAATGTCATAGGTCCTGCATGCCCACTGGGGACTGACTGGCCTTGGACTTCCTAGAGCAAAAGCCTCACAGTTTGAGAGGACTAGACCGCCATGCAAGAGGTTCGCATACAGCTTTAAGATCATGTGAAATGAAGGGCATCTTGGCCCAGATGAAGAAATACCTGGAGATGAGGCTTGAGAAGGGAAGACTCAGGCAAAACCTGATAACAAGTGCAAACATACGAAGAAGGGATGGAGCTGCACTGAAGGCAGCATGATGGGCAGGAAGAGCACTGGCCGTGGACTCAGACACCCACACTCCAGTCCGGGCTGAGTGAATCTGGCCAAGGCACCGAGTCTCTGAATCTTAACTTCTTCATCCACAACATGGAGAATAACATATAATCCACTGAAGATTAAATGAGATGTATGAAGTTGGACACAGTGCCTGAATAACTGAAAAGGTTCTTTTCTTTGTAGATTAGTAAGTGCTTACCCTACACCAGGCACGAGCTAAGTGCTTTACATTTATTAGGTCGTTCATTCCTTAGAGTAATTCAGAAGGCACTGGCAAGGGAAGTAAGCAAGTTACTCACGGACACAGTTAGAACCAGCAAGGCAGACTATGAAACCTTCCATGCTAACTTCCACGCCCAGCCCAGCGGTACCACATGGTTACTACTTTCACTGCCTGTCCCCCTCACTGCAGGGCAGAAGCAGCAGGAAGGCCAGGAGAACTCTCTGAGGAAGATTCTAACGGTGTGAGCAGGGCAGACCATTGCATCTTAGGACAGAGGCATGTAACAGGTTGCACCAGGCAGCCTAAAAGGCTTTTCTAAATACTCATGGAGTCTTCAGCCTTAGAAGTAATGCTTCATGAGCAATCTGCAGAAGCCCACCTGCTTCCTTTGTGAGGAAGCAATGAACCTGTTTCCCTGAGGTTCTAGTCTTGAATGCTGTCTCCTTAGCTTAAAGGCCCTAGGTCCCAGCGATGAGAGAAGAACATGCCCTTCTAAGTGGATCTGGCTATAACAACCCCCGGGCCTATGTCACTTCTTACCCTCCGAAGGGGTATGCCGAGCATGGCACTTGGCTTGCTCAAGCCAGCCATCACCATGGTGAAGCTGCTGCTAGTCACTGTGCAATCCCAGCCTGAGTGGGAGCTGGTTAGGAAAGAAGCAGGGTGGAGGAGAGATGAGAGTGGGCTCAAGTCCTGAACACACCAGGCAGACACAGTGGGTTAGCTCTGAGCAAACAGGCCTACGCTGGCAGCCTCAGCTGCCTTTAACTACGAGGTGGCAGGAAATGTGAAAAAGGACAATAGAGCCTGCATGGGTCAGAGTTCTGGTTGCTGCTACCAACCAGGGCTGCCTTATCCAACTCTAGAAGGCAACAGACATGATACCTTCTCTGTGACAGCTGCTCTGTGACACTACAGTGCCACTGGCCTACTCAGATACTAGGCTGTGACTCAAATCTCAACTTTGGCAAGAGGTTTAACTCCTCACTTATCTCTCAAGAATTTAAGAAACACAAAGTTCACAGTGGTCAAGTGTTTAGCAAGTGGCAAGTGCTTTTCTTCTGTCAAGTGGTGGTGACACAGTAAGTGCCCCCAGAATGGGGACTGTATGGCTACCCTGAATCCCGCCCAGCCCCACACCTAGCCCTCACATCCTGGGCTGTGGCTGCACTGAGCTCTAGACACAAGGTCTTAGGAAAATACAATAGTAAGAGAACTTGGACCACTTCTAGACACTTCTCAAATCAACCTTAATGAATCTATCAGTTTTATCTTCTTGTATCCACACTGGTCATTAAAGCAAGGAATCCTTTGATAATACAAACCATTGCTTTTCCCCTCTTTACTTTCTGCATTAGTCCTTATATACAAAGGAACTTTCACCAGCACTAGACTACTTAGATGAATGCTTGGTGCCATGCCTCTCTTCAGCGCTGAAACCCTCCCTAGCCCAGGAGGAGTCAGAAGGCTGCTAATCTTGACTGGCAGACTTCTGCCCACTGAGGTAGACCCACATTCTAGTGTGTCAGATTTCTTGGCCTTCAAAACGAAAAAGCACAGTTAGACATAAAACCTTTCCAAGAACAAGTCTGGAGGGCTTCTGTCTGATACGTTGCTCTCTGTTTAAGATTATGTCCGGGGAGGTGGACTTTGGTTCTCTATGGCAGCTGGCTAGAATAACTGTCTATCCAGAAGACCATCTTTCCCTTAAAGCAGAATCCCAAAATGGGATTCTGAGGGAGATAGTAGAAAGGCAGATTTAGACACAGGTTCAAGCAGCTTTCTCTAAACCAGGTAACAGTTCTGGGAGCAGATAATACTGAGTTTTTAGGCACCCCCAATTAAGCTTTGATCTTCATTTGGTCTTTTGGGGATATTTATGATTGATGAAAACTTAAGGGGAGGGGGATGGATGTTACTGGTAATCCAAACTTCTAGACATGGAGTTTTGAGATTTCCTTATTTTTCAGAATTATCAAAACTTAGTTCTATCAGTAATATAAATAACTATTAATAGGACAAGTTCAAATGATGGAAAAATTGTATGTTGTATACATTAAGAAGCTACTAGACTTGCAGTTTATAACTGCAAGATGGAAATTGTAATTAATGAGGAACAGTAGTATTTATTCAGTTTCCTATCCCTTCACCTTATTTCCTTCTTAAAACTGCTTGATAATGCTGTTTGTTAAGATTTGCAAACTAACATTTTTGGCGATATATTTCTTTAGGTACAATGCAAATTGTTATGTTAATTTTCTGTTTTTCAGAGATGGACATCCTGTCCTAATCTGCTTGATCCACTGGACAACTTGACAGGGCTGGTGACCCTACTGCCCCTAGTACTTCCCCAATGTTAGGATGACTATAAGGCAAAGGTAATTACTTATATCTGAAAACTACCTAGAATGAGTTTCCTTTCAAATTGAAGGATTACAAAAAAAAAAAAAAAGTGGGGGGGGGAGGGATTAACTATGATGCAAGTTTTAGAGTAAGAGAAGCTTATGGGATGTCACTGTTTTTACTAACATGAAACTCTTCACTGCGCACTTAAAGCTTAGTAAGATTTCATAGAAACAAATTTGACTCCACACAGCAATGTTACAATAAATACATTAACATTAAAAAATTCTAAGCAGGGAAAGTCCTTTCCCATTTCTGCTTGCCAACTCTTGGAATGCTTTCCATCTGGGCTCGAGCCTCATCTCTCACCTGTGGAATTGGCCCTGTCTGAAAGGGACATGGAGGTGCCAATGGGCCATGGGCTGCCCGGGTGGTAGAGATGACTGCGAGCTGGAGAAGCGAGGCTGCTGGAGTGGAAATGATGGTGAGGGTTATCGAGGGAATGGATGGGATGGGCACTAATCACAGCTGTGGATGAACACAAGACAGAGAAATGCTTAACATGCTTGTACAGACACACATAAATCACAGTTTAAGAGCCAAGTCACTCCCTTCCCACCACCCATACAACCCCTCAACCCCGTGGCTTTTTGTCACAGATGGCTGAATTTGGACAATCAGCCAATGATTTTTACCTTTGTTTTAATAAATGAATGCACTCCTATGCATGTATCTATATATGTACAGAAAAAAAGCTGTAGAAATAGGTACTAAAATGTTAACAGTGAAAGCAATGCTGCAGGGAAGAGTGGTCAGGATTTAAAAAATATTTTTCTTTTTCTTTATCAATATTTTCCAACTCTTCTATTATAAACATGGATTACATGTGTTATTAGAAATATCTATTTGAAAATGTCAAAAAATGTAAATCCATAAGTAAACAGTGGCCTAGAGGTTTGTTTTTTGGGGGGAGTCCTGCTGAAGGTACTGCAGTCCCTTTTCCTTTGCCCTTAAGTATCAGCCCTAATTCATTGTCTTTTTTTTTTTTCTTTTTCTGAAAGAGGCATGTAATGGGCATTAATACATGAGCATTGTTTAACCAGTTTTCATATCTTAGAAGGAATACAAAGCAAATTAACTCTGGTGGCCTGATCTAGTACTAAAAGCATGAACTTTATAGGCCTATGGCACCACTTCTCCAGTCACATCCATCAGCATTTTAAAACATAAATGGATCTTCTGTAATTTCTTCTTTCTTCCCATACTGGCTAAGGATTCAATTTATTGCACTTAGTTTCACACAGAGATTCTACACAAAACTCCTATGCAGCCTTTTTAATGAGGCTCCATATTCAATCTCCAAGATGTAAACAAAGAAACAAAATTAGAAGGCCAATTTGGGAATTTCTTAGAACAGTTTCAGAAATTGAATGTTTAAGATCAAGATTACCAGTTCTAAACTCCTTCTCCCCCTCCAAATAGACACAGTAGAATAGGAATACAGGGTATCTTCTTTGTTTTTCCTCTAAGCAAGGATTTCATGAACTTTATGGTAAAACTTAGCCCTTTGAAGCCAGTTAAAATGTCTTCTATCATCACAGAACCTAGATCTTTGTGAGGCCATTAATCATTTAGTGAAAAGAAATTCTGGACAACAAGATAAATTCATTTATTCTGTTCTGGCCACATGTAAACAAGCAAGTGGCACAGCCAGCTGTCCCTCCCTTGCTCAAGGCCTGGGCAACAAAATGGGCATGAGCTTTTCCTCTAGAGTTGCTCTCAGGTATCTGAGGAATAGTGTACTTTCACAAAAGAAGATCAGAATAGATTTTTTCTTTTTCTTTTTTTTTTGGACCGGGGATCGAACTCACAACCTTGCACATGCAAAGCAGGCGCTTATGCCGTTGAGCTAAATCCCCGGCAATTTTTTCTTTTTTTAAGATCATTTCTGGTTTCTAAATAATAAAAAGTAAACCAGGAATGTTTCACTATAGACTACAGTAGGCAGCAGCAGCTGTTAGCTAAGTCTGAACTCAACAATTCTATGAGGACAGGACCTCACCCTGAGGTCAGCAAGCCCTTCCTAGCACTGCTCAGCTTTTTCAGGACAATGAAGATAGATGGTGAGTGTCTGGTTCCAGTGTCAACCCACAACTCAGAACCCATGGAAGCCTACTTTGTGAAAAAGACTACAGCTGTGGATTTTGAAAAGGAGCTCTCAAAACCTAAAGTCTACAAGTGTGTCTGGTCAAATTTCTGTCTTACTTAGAATTTATAACCTGGTTTCTGATTCTTGAATTAAAAGATTCTATATACCTCCTTATTGTTGAGATACAAATTACATATTGGATATTAATGCATGCTCCTTCTCACCCCCTCCCCAAAAGAATGATGTCAACTGAGATAATGTGTCTTTTTTCTTTAATGCATTAAGAAGGAGGCTAGAAATAGAGACAATTATTTAAATTTTAAAAATAAGCCTGTTCAGATAGGAATTGAGGTTTTATATAAAACAAACAACAAGCAGTTAAGACACCATCCTTTTGTGAATCAAAAACAGACGAAATGAATTTGTTCTTTTTGGATATTTGTGCCTTTAGGGGGACAGTGGGGAGGACACCTGGACAAGAGGAAAACCCTGGTTTTTTCCTGCATACTTCCAAGTCCAAGCCTTTCTATCACAGATCCTAAGCACACACTATTTTGTGCAGAAATTACTCACTATGAATTTTGTAATGCCATAAACCTAAAGAATAGGGTATTTTTCTTTCAAAGCTGATGTTTGCTAATCTAAAACCTGCCATATTTGTGCACTGTGTGCTCAGGGAGGGGGTGTGCACACATCTGTATGCTTGTATTTTCTACCAGAAGAGAGGGAGAGGAACTTTTCCAAGTGGAGGATGCCATCGTGCATCTGTGTGTGCAGGGCGTCCATGGCTATTTAAATCTCATCATCTGCTAGCAGAGAGATGTTTGAGCACTACCTCATCTTAAAGTCTGAAAGGCTTTTTAACTTGAAAACTGAGACGAAGAGAGGACACAGTAGTTTGAAAAAAAGAATTGGTGTGTACCATTGCTGTGATATTTGTACCATTAACTGTGATAATCAACTACTATTAAAGGAGGCTCAGCAACTTTTAAGTTTATTAAATGAGCCATGAAAGCTAGGTTCAGGGGCATACGCCTATACCATGCAGGGCTGAGGCAGGAGGATCAAAAGTTTGAGCCCTGTCTAGGCAACTCAGAGAGACCTTATCTCAAAAAAAGAGGAAAAACAAAACAAAACAAAACAAAAAAAAGGACTGGGGATGTAGCTCAGTGATACAGTGATCCTGGGTTTGATTCTCAGTACTGGAGGTTGTGGGGGAAACAGGCTTGGTCAAATGAATTTCAAAAATTCAAAGCGCTAGATGTGTGCCTTCTCTCTGTGATCAGTTCCCTTTCTGATTCTCTGCCATGCTGTGACAGGTGGTCCTCACAAGGCACTAGTATTGTGTTATTTGGAAGCCTCAGTCACTAGAATCATAAGAAAATAAACCACTTAACTTCCTAAAGTACCTAGCCTAACTCTAAATTAACTCTAAAATATGACATCTACTAATTAAAAAAATAAAAGTCCCACAGGGGCTCCTCAACAGGACCATGTGTCAGGAAGCCTAAGGAATACTTATCAAACCTGACAAAGCTCAGCTTGTCTCCAGAGATGTGTGCCTTCTCTCTGCAGAGGACCCGCATACTTTCAAGGGGAAAGGGTACTTTCCTATTGTGGGGAGACTGCAGACATTTGCCTTTTAGCTTATTTACTCATAACTTCAAGCTGCTGGTCTCAAGAACAATATTTATTGCAGAATACAGCAATTGTTTGATATTTCTTCCTTCAAGATATCCCAGCTTTGATAGGTTATATACTGTGTTAGAACTGAGAAAAGGCAGAGATCATTCATACCTCTTCCCCACCAAGATGGGATAGCAACTGGAGAAGAAGAGAAATGTTTACTTACGCTGGGGTGGCTGAGAGTCGAAGGGCATCATCATTTTTGGTCTCATACCCCGCCTTCCAGCCAGTGTAGACATGCTGTCCTCTGATTCATGCCCTGTATGTCAAATACAGAAGTTTGCTGTAGGGTGTACCACTGAGTAGCCTTAGCAGTAAAACATTTCTAGGAGAGGATTCAGGATTCACAAATGATGCAAGGGGTATCAGGCATGTCTGCATTGGAGCAGCATGGGAATTCTGACTGAGAGTGGTAACACCAAGCTGCGTGCTAAGGTTCAGTGTGGTGTCTGTAAAAACATCCAGCCAAGAATGACCTGAATATCGCATTAACCGCTGGAGTCCAATAAAAGGGACAAAATGCAAAGTATAGCCATGCTCTAGGTGACTCAAGTGCTTTAGTGATACCTGATGAGAGACTTTAAAAGATCTAGATTTTCTAACGAGCACAGATCTCTCCCCTGTAACAAGGTAACCATTTTCGTCAAATGACCAAATCTTGTAACATATGCTTCTTTAAACCTAACCATTTATAGGAATCATCAAATTAAGGCAACTTGACAAAGTAAAAATGAAACAGTCTTCCAACAGTTTTTGGGAAAACACCTCTGTATGAGAGAATGGTACCTCTGTATGAGTTCCGCCTTTGATGGATATTGCTGTCCATGGAATTGTCCACTGGTGTGATGTCTTGAGAGTTGCGAGGAATAGGAGTATCGGTCATGATGGGGTTTGGGTCAGGAGATTTGTCGATTGGTTTCAGCTCCAGTCTCTCATGATGGATCCAGAGGTCTGGAGGTTTGACATCTTTGGAGTTCCCTTTATACTTGTGGGAGCCATTCACTGATTTGCAGGCAGCTCGTTTCCTGGGCACCAAATTAAGATGAGTTTAAGAAAGTGAATCTTTTTGAGTATATTTGTCAAAAGGCTTAAGTGATTAAAACTGACATTCTGAGATGCCTCAAGCAAAAGTGGAAACAAAACATAGATAAGAAATTTATTTTTGAAAAGAATAAAAGTACCTCATATCTCTACCTAGTTCACACATATTGAGAGATTGTACCAGTGTGTATCGTCTTGTGACTACTTTTAATGTGTGTTGAAAGACAGCATTTTAAAATCAACCTCTAAAGCAGAGGTTCCTCTCCAAGTTTCCAATTCACATAGAAAGAGTTAAGTGGAAATATGACAATGGAGCAGAGTTGGAGTCTCTGGCTTATAAAGGAAAGAGGGATGGCTAGATGTTCCCTCAAAGCCTCATGTGGTCAAAGGTGGGCCTTTGATCGAGGGTGGTCACAGGTGGTTTGATCGAGGGTGTATGACACTGGGATTAAGGATATCCTACCCTTGGGACAGATACTGTTGCCTTGCTACTTTGCTACTTCACTGCCTTACTGCCTTCTGCCTGCCAAGAACAGTTTCTCTTCTGCAATGCCTTTCTGCCATGTCAGTCTGCCTGGGAACCAGTCAACTGTGGATGAAATCTCTACAAACTGTAAACTAAGTAAGCTTTGCCCCCTTCAATTTTGGGTGTTGGTTATTTTGTTTCACTAACAAGAACAAATAACTAAGACAGTAACTCAAACTAAGATTACCAACTAGGTGGAGTGAAAAATAGGGACAGCAGTTTCTCCATCATGGTGCTTCAGCGTCTCCTTTCACTCATTCCCTCCACCCGGTGAATAACTTTGTGGTAGGTACCTACTGTATGTCAGATCCTGGCTAGCCTGCTGTGTCCTCAGGACTTTTAAGTTCTGAAAGCAAGGAAGATAGTGAACTATTATCTTTAAATGCTCTGAGCTTAGTGATGTGTCAAGTGCTACAACAACTCTGATAAGTTGGGCCAAAGGTAGCCAAGAAAGACATAGAAGCGACATTTATGCTGAGACCTGAAAGGGACAGGAAGTGCTTTCCAGGTGGTAAAAGCAGCTGATGTCATAGCTCTAAAGTAGAGAGCAGCACCTTGGTATCTCAGAAGGATTTTTAAGAAGTCCTGAAAGGTGGGTCATAGTGAACCATGTAGAGAATGATAGGAAAACGCTGGGAAGGTAGTATGGAACCAGATCGTAAAGGGCATTTAGAACAATGCTAAGTGTGAATTTCCCTTTGCAAGTAATAAGAAACCATTAAAAGACTCTGAGCAAGAAAAAAGAGTAAGTTCTCAGTTAAAACTTTGGACTAGCTATGTCATAAATAATGGATTCATGAGGTGGGGTACAAGAGAGGAA
This sequence comes from Hydrochoerus hydrochaeris, assembly GCA_004027455.1. NCBI lineage: Eukaryota > Metazoa > Chordata > Mammalia > Rodentia > Hydrochaeridae > Hydrochoerus > Hydrochoerus hydrochaeris. The sequence goes on along the minus strand of PVLA01007931.1, from coordinate 28,984 downwards.
CCAGGCTAGGATATTACTTTAATTGTCTTGGCATGAGTAACAGTGGGAATGGAAGAAAAAGGCAGACCTAAAAGATGAGGAGGTGGAATGACAGATTTGGTGAGTAAATGAAGGTGGGTTGGGAAGTGGGTAAAGAAGAAAAAAAAAGTAACGGATGCGACCAACATTTCTGGCTTAAGACACTAACACTGAGAATAATGGAGTTGAAGAGGTGTGGCTGAAATTGTATAAACTGTTTTGGATATGCTGTTTGTATTGCCCGAGACATTCAGAAGAAAGTGTGAAAGAGGCAATTGGGTATGTACGTCTAATACTTTGGAGAGATGGGCCTTGGCTGGGGATAGACATACTGGAGTAGCTGGGGTGTACACAGTGAATGAGATCACAGGAACAGATGAGACTGTTGGGGAGAGCACAGAAGGAGAAGAGAATAAGCCCAGGCCCAATCTCTGAGGAACATCTGCATGTGAAGGCAGAGTAGATTGGAGTGGAGCCGCTGTGATAAGCGGGTAAGTAGAACAAGCTATCATGGCATATCAGAGAAGAGAAGGCTTCAAGAAGGAAGGAATAGACGGAAAAATACCTTTGGCTTGAGCAGTATGGAGGTTACTAGTGACTCAAGAAAAGAAATTTTGGTGAAATGGGCAGAATCTATATTAGAAAGAACTGAAATGAGTAGTCAGTGATGGAAGGAACATTGAGTACAAATAAATACAAATAAGTACAGCTGGTATTGGCAGGTGCCATATTCTCAGATTTAACCAACTGCACACCGAAAGTATCTTTAAAGAAACTACACTGAACACATACAGATTTTTCTTGTCATTATTCTCTAAACAATATAGTATAACAACTATTTACATAGCATGTCATTGCAGCCTCATGTTGAATGATGATAGGGATATCTTCAGAAATGCATTTTTAGGCAATTGTATTGCATGAATATCAGAGTATACTTACAAAAGACTAACACGATTATGCAGTCAATAGGTGACATAAGCTTACTGAACCACTAACGGCATAGGTAATATTAGATATTACAACCTAATCTAAAAATGAAACCCAAAATGCTCTGAAACCTGAAAATTTTAAGAGTGCCAATTATGCAAGTGTTCCAAAATCTTAAAAACTAGAATCTGAAGTGGCAGTCAGGAAGCATATAAAGAAAAATCTGTCTCTTAGTAAATCTTCAGTCTCTTAGAAAAGTGATGTATAATGCTATTTAAATCTATTTTATTTGAGCAGAGAAAGAGATTTAAAATATTAGGCATTTAGGATAAGGAATACTCAATCTGAGTAAGTATCTAGAGATGATTTATAATACAAAGGAGGATGTGTATAGCTTGTATGTAAGTAAATGTTAATGTGTTTTACACAATGCTTTGAATATCTTTGAATTCTGGTATCTGTGGAGAAGCCATGGAACCAAATCCCTATGGAAACTGAAAAATAATTGTATTTGAGGAATTCTGGAGGAAAGGAGAGACAGAGATTTGTAAGCATCTGATGGTAATAACTATGCAGTAGAAGGAGGGTTAGGATGTTTTAAGATGAAAGTTTAAGTATACTTTACTATTGAAAGGACAAACCCAACAGTGATGGAGAGACCAGCTATGCTGCAGATAGGAATGTTTAACATCATGTACCACATCTTAGACAACAGACACTGAGGTTCAGAGTTGGCTCCAAATAGGAGGAAGTACACTTAGGAAGGAGGAGGAAACAATGGCAACCACTGTAGAAAGGTTTTAGATTAGACAGTTTTACATTGAGGTAGCTCTTATCTGCTGACAGGAGGTGGTGGAAGCTTTCAGAGGTAGAATGGAGTGGGAGGTAATTAGGTCAGTGCAGGGCATCAGAAGCAGAAGAGATTAAGAGAGTTCTTGCAGTACTAAGCTGGTTCTCAAGGGAACCACCAGTCACAGGGAGCCTCCTGAGTCCCTCTTTTGTATGTGATCTGTTCCCTTTCTGATTCTCTGCCATGCTGTGACAGGTGGTCCTCACAAGGCACTAGTACTGTGTTATTTGGAAGCCTCAGTCACTAGAATCATAAGCAAATAAACCACTTAACTTCCTAAAGTACCTAGCCTTGGGTATTTTGACATAGCAATATAAAAACTGATAGCTTCTACCTTAAGAGGAGGAGGCCTGGGTCATCTATTGAGAGGGGACAAAAGGTAATGTGCTGAAAAAAACAAGGATAAATTCTCTATTGACTTTGAGGTTGTAAAATACTATAGATAACAACTCTATCTAAATGGGTGGATTTCAGGTATTAGAGAAGAAGAACAGCAGTAAGGAAAGCCCATTTATAGTTTTCAGTGGCTGACAAATAATTCGAAAGCAGTCTACTGGGGAAGAAAAAGAGGAACTCCCTGTGAAGATTTAATACAATCATTTTAAACAAAGGGACCCTAATCTATAGGACTTACAGTCAAAACCAAGGGTACAGAGCCTTTTCTCAGTGTATCTTCTTAGTCTCAATCTGCAGAGTACCTCTTTCTTTTAATTTAAATTGAACGTTAAACCTCCCAAAGCACTAAAGACTTCTGTCATTTTGGTTTTTAGATTCTATTAAATAAAGACTCAAGATTTCTACAACAGATATAAAAGCAAGTCCATAAAGATAGCTAAATGTTAAATACCAAATATAGACAATTGCAAAAAAAGTTCTAGAGTAGGAAAAAAAAAAGTGTAGTCTTGGAGGCTTTTAAGGGGAACTTTTTTCCATAATCAAAGGTAGACAGGGACAGCTATAAGAGGCAGTGGTCAAAGGCATATACAAGAAGCCTTTACTCTCCTGTCAGAGGAATGCAAGCTGCGGAAAGCTATTTTATTTGAGCAGAGTGAGATTTTAAAACATCACATAACCTACAGAAGATGACAAAATCATTACCAGTGGCAATTATAGGGTAGCTTATACATGTCCTATACCTAGAAAATAGCCTTAGGCTATGTCTGCAAGATAGAAAATAGCCTTAGCTTTATGTCTGCAAGATAATCACAAACACAGACATAAATTTCTTTCTCTTTCATGGAACAATCCCCCATCTTATTATCTTGCAGAGGACTATAACTAAAGTAGTTTTGTTATTTCTACTGTCTTGCTGGCCAGGTATGAGCTAAATGTGATCTAGGGTCAAGGGTTGTCTTACATTTTAGTGTATGTGCTACTGGAGTGAGCAAGTGTTTAAGAGAAGATCTTCAATGACAAACATGGAGTTGTCATTTCTGCTGATAACAAAGCCTTCTTTGGAATTAATCCCTCCAAGGCCTTGCTCAAGACTCTTCTTGAGCAGGTGTCACCTTCAGAGTTATGTTCATTATGGTTTGTGCGGTTTGTTGGTTTCTCCTCACAGATTTGCTTGTAAGCAGATAATGCACCAAGAATATTCTTTTCTATTAATGAAACTCTTTCAGTTTTGGGGTCCTTATTTTCAAACTGTGGGGATGGGGAGTACTGAGGACTGAACCTAGAGTCACTAAACTACATCCCAGCCTTTCACTGTCAAGGTTTGAGTGTCCACTTTTTATGTTTTGATTTTGTAACCTGAACAACTATTTCTAACAGGACAATATGTAACTTATCAACTAGTAATTTCTTAGTGTTAATATTTTTCTTTAAAATTCTGTATTCTACCCTTTTCCCCCGTTTTATCTTGTTTTTCCTTCTTTTTTCTTTAAATAAAAAAAAAATGTATATATATATATTTTATTGGTACTGGGGATCGAAATCATGACCGTGCACTTGCAAGGCAGGCGCTTATGCCACTGAGCTAAATCCCCAGCCCCCACCAAAAATATTTTTTTGAGATAAGTATGCTCATTAAATTGCACAGGTTTAATCTTGCAATCAATCCTCCTGCATTAGCCACCCAAGGTGCTACGATTATACCACCATGCCAGATTTCACACGTTATCTTAAGGCTTATCTTCTCCCACAATTTCTTTTTTTCTTCCTCTTCTTCACTTATGTGTTTACTAGAGGAGTTTTTCATGCTCCATGATAATCTTTTTTTTTTTTAATTCTCCATTATAATCTTATGGGACTTTCTGTGAAAGTTAAATTGGATGGTCAACTTGATTAGTTTGAGAGCTGCCCAGGAAATTACTAGGGCACATTTCTGGTTGTGTTGGGTGGGTCATGGAGATAGTTCCTTCTCTGGTGCTATTTCTCTGCTCTGCTGTGAGTCGAGCAACTTTCATCTACCAGGCCATTTGGTCATGCTGTTTTTGACTTAAATCTAGCCTAGTATGGACTGAACACTCTAAAACCATGAGCCAAATAAACCTCTTTAAAATCCAAGTCTCATGTATTTTGTCCCAGTAACATAAATGTGACTAAGACATACTCACTGACTGAAATAGTGCATGACTGTATTTGTATTTTAAAATTGTTTTTGATGTGGTCTACGTAACTTTCTACCACTGTAAGTCATACAGAAGCAAGAAGAAAAAAAAAGGGTAAAGCAAAATCTATGGGCCACATCTGGGGATCTTTACTTACTTTTTCTGGTGAGAGGTGGTACGTCGGGTACAAAAGACAGCAATGATCACAACCACCACAATGGTGATGACACCAACAGAAACGATGATGACCAGCAGCATATTACTGTCTAGAGGAGAGGGGCTCCCATGAGGGCTGTTGCTGCCTGCATAGGGAAAATGGTACATCTATTAGTTTGTTAGAGAATCTTGAACACATTGTTAGGCCATTGAACCATTCCAGTTTACTTCGGGTGAACTTCCTTTATAGCATTCCTCACGATGCTGTATAGAGTACTGAATGACATGGCTCTCTCCCTTATGTTATGAGCCCCTAGAGAGCTGAGAGCCTGCCCCATGTGCCAGGCTCACCACAGAGCCTTGCCTAAAGATGGTATTAAATAAAAGCTTCTTCAATTTACTGAACATTTAAGAACTTTCAAGTGTTCAGATATACTTGGATAAATAGTTTTGCTTCTCTGGTGATTTATATGATTTACAAATTCATCTTGAAAATATACTATTTCTAAACCATTTGGTATTTTGGCTTTCAAAACCATTTAAAAATGTATACTCATAGAAAAGTTTCTATAACATATAGATGTCTAATATTATGAAAATATTACTTGAAAAAAATAATCTTTTTTAAAAAAACATAGCTTTTTTTTCAACTTTAGGGAAAAAGTAAGTTTAAATATATGTGTTATGTGCCATTGTTCTAAGTACTAAGGATGAAATGGTCAACAAACAAGATACAAATGCTGGGGGCAGAGCTGGGTAAATAACAAACAAGTAAGATATTACAAGTTAACAATGAGTGCTATGGAAAACTGAGGGGATGTGATACGAAGTGACTGGGTGATTAATTTAGACTGAGTGGTTAAAAAGCCTTTCTGATACTCTCAGGAGGACACTTTCTCCGGTTCTGTCCAAGAGGCACAGAGAGCACAGCCCTGCCCACGTCTACAATCACTTTCCATGATTTTGGAGAAATTGGCTTGGAGCCTGAATTTGCATATTTGTATCATTCTTTCATTCATTTATCTTAGACATTATCTTACTATGTAGTTCAGGTATTTATGTGTGTATGTATGTATTTATTTATTTTAGACAGGGTCTTAATATGTAGTTCAGGCTGGCCCTGAACTCACAATGCAGCCCAGGCTGGCCTTGTACTCGCAGTAACCCTCCTATTTCAGTCTCCCAAGTGCTTGGATTATAGGCATGTACTACCATGCCTGGCTCCTTCCAACCTTTGAATCCTATGGATAATGACTAAGGAGCCAAGCCATTGAGGAAAAGTCATCTAGTGTGCTCAACCTGGGTTCTAAGTTTGATTTGCTTTAATCTGTTTCAATGTTTTGATAATTAAAAACAAAAGAAAGAAAAAGCTTCTGAGAAGATGCCATGTGAGCTGATCTTTGAACAAGAAAGATTTCATCATATAAAGATCTGAGGGATGTAAACACTACAGGAGGAAGGGAACAGCTATGCAAGGATCCTGAGGTAGAAAAGGCAGTCAGAGTTGCTTAAACACAGAAAGCGGCAATTTAAGAGGGAAAGGAGTGAGGGGAAAATGATGAAGATGAGACTAAAGAAGCATGCAGAGGTCAGACTGTTGAGAATCCCAAAGAAATTTAGATTTTCTTCTTCCTGTTATTATTCTCCCATTGCTTATATGATAAGGCCTAGACATTTAAAAAAAAAAAATCAAGGCCTTATGTAATGTAGCTGCATCTTGTTGCCTTCTTTTTTTTTTTTTTTAACTTGTTTGAAAGATGGTCTCACTATGCAGTCAGGTTGGCCTTGAACTTGTTGTGATCCTCCTGCTTCAGCCTCCTGAGTGCTGGGATTACAGGTGTGTGTGACCATGCCTGGTTATTTCTTGAAGTATATTTCTTTTCCTTTCATTTCAAATATGCATACTCACATCACGAAATGTGGCAAATCAAACAGATATAACTATCATGGATATATGCTGTCCTCTAGCTACTCTCTCTCTCTCCCTCCCTTTTATGTAACAAACAGAATTGTACAATAATGACATGAGCTGCCTTGCTAAGCAATGAGTCTTTAGTTACTAAAAGTATTTTAGAGGGGTATCTTACCATTGTGAGATATTATGGAAGAAATTTCTATCAGGAAGTATGGTCTATGAAACTATTTTTAAAAACTTTCCTAAACTGATTCTCATACACCACCTGGCTTTTAAATTTATGATCTAATCCAAATTCACTTGTTGTAGCAATCTCTTCTACAACACTGGATTAGCTGACCTTCCAATTTTGATTCTATGATTTATAGACTACATCTAAGCACAGTGCTAAGTCTGGGAATGATTTAGAAGAGCTTAAGAGCTTATTCTTCTACATTTGGTTCAATCATTTTTTTATCCTTTGTTTCTGAGAAAAAGGTAAGCAGACAGACAACTTAAATTGTACAGAGTAACCTTTGATAACATTTTTATCTTTGGGAAAGACAACGCTGGGGCCAGTAAAATGAAACACACTGCTCATGACAGAGTAAGGTTTTCCTTAGCACTGCTGTTAGTGCTGAGCTACTGGGTCAGGTATTTGGTGGGGTGACCACTGCAAATCAGAGGTTGAGCTGGGTGTGGGAGGCAAAGCAGAAGTGGTGGCAGTTCTTTCCTGCTTGCTACAGAGACAAATTCTCATTTAACTGCATTTGATATCTAATACATGAACTGGACAAAAGTTTTCACCTAAGAAAAACTGCCAAAGAGGGTATCAAACCCTACATGAGGCAACAGAACATGCCATTTCTTTATGCCTCATCTGGGGTACTGCAAAAGCTTCTAATGACTTTTCCCTGATTTCATACTCTTAGCCCCCAACTCATTCTTCCTGGATACGAGAGTAACAGTAGACACAAGTAAATGAAAGTCTTAGTGTACCAGCAGTATCACAGTTCACACTAGGGCTAATGCTCTACTTTTTAAGCACTGACACTTGAGGCCTTGCTGGTCTGATTCTATCTATTTCTTTAATTCAATCTCTCCCTTGTCTCTAGGCAGAGAGGCAGAGGTGCTTTTACACTGCCTCCCACTGCATATGCTGTGCTTCCTGGAATGTCTCACCCTTCCTTGACATTAAACCATCTTCTGTGCATCTTTAAGATGGGTTCTACAAAGTTTTCCCTTTTTTCTATCAGGTAGTTATTCCTCTTCCTCCCATAGACTGCCACAAGAATATGAACCTTTAAAAATATGCATGCATGAATAATGCATAAATAAAATAAAAGACAAAGAAATAATAACTCTTCTCACATTGCGATACTGCACTATGAATACCACAGAAAGTAACAAATGTATGGAGAACAAGAACCTATAAACAGTCTTCAAGCTTACAGGATAAAATATCAAGAAGCACAAAAGCTTGTATGGTTCTAAAAACAGACTGATTTCAATGAAGTATGGGTAGAACCATTTCTGATTCAGACAGACAGCCAAAGTAAAGATAACTGCGTTCCCACAACTAGACCACAAGTCTCCAGAGGGCAGGCTTTTCTCTTTAATATGTCTCCTGGGCAGAGGTGATGAAACAGGTCAATTCTATTTACTGCTTTTGTGGATATTCTGCCACTTCGGATTCTCTCCTGTGGCACAGTATCCCCTGCTTTTTTAAGGTGCTATGACAGTGGAAAAAGCACAATCAGAAGACAGAAGCCCAGATTTTGGTCCTGGGTAGAATCAGTGGATGTCTCTAGGCTCGTTACTACTCCATTGAGTCTCTCCTTTCCAGTCTTCTGAGGATCAGATATGATTCCACGTGTGAAAGTAACATGGAAAAGTAACGTGGAAATGAAGTTCTGCAGAGAAGAAGATGCTATTAAATTAGAAGCCATCAGCTCTTAGGATACTGAGAACACTGGAAAGAATTTTCTAGAATTCCCAGACCGTAACAGTGTAGTGAGTAGTTCTGGGAGAACATTAGTGGTTGTGAAGCATTTCTTTGGCTTGTTTTGGGTGATGAATAATCCTGCTAGAGGATTTATTTTTATTTTTCTGGGGAATGCACTCATGACCTCACACTTACAAGCAGCCACTGTGCCACTAAGCTATATCCCTGGCCCTACAGATTGATTTTTGAAAAATCTCTTTTTTTTATACTTAGGGATTTAGGAATTGTTTAGGAATGTGTCTGAACAATAGGAATTAATATTTTAATTATTCCTAATTTTAATAATTAGGAACTTACCTTAAATTGGGAAACAATTTTATTTATGGATCCTGTAATGAATAGACTTACAGTAATTCAGCAAACACTTTTCACAAAATGCCTAATGCTAGATCTTGTGATTAAAAAAAAACAGACTAACATGCTGTGACCTACTACTCAAGTTATAAAAGATATTTCAGTGTATTTAAGCAAAACCAATTCATGTCCACGGGAAGCTAAAAATGCCAAAGGAAGGGCTTTACCACTCATTGGAGGTTTGTAATCATGTCCTAGGTCTGGTATCCGACTTCCTTTTCCTGAAGACCCTGAGGCTGAAGCAGAAGAGATCATGTCAGTAATAACTCAACACATTGCTGTGACAGTTCACTTCACAGTTAGCATTTCTAACAAAAACCAAAACCAAAAAATTTTCAGTCTATTTGTCCATGTGAAAATGAAGTAGCACAGAAATAATGGGAAAACACAATCTATGTATATTCAAAGCAAACTAAGTTTAGCTTTCCGTGAAATGAGGCATCTGAAAGGCTGACACTTTTGCTCAACTGCTGAGACCAGACTGCTACTGCTGACCAGTAAATGGGGACAGACCCAATTCTCTCACCCAGGAAACAGCTCCCTAAGGGCTATTTGGGACTTATGGCAGAAGTAGCTTGTACTGGAAAAGGAACCAAGGCTGCACTGAAAAGTCACGTTCTCTCAAGGGACTCAGCCAAGCTGATTTGGTCTATTGGTTGTCAATACTGTTTCAAGTATTTTCTCAAATTGTAACTGCATTTCCAGTGTAAAGTTAGCCTAAGCAGGAGCAGAAAGATAAATGAAGGTTTAAATTGAATTCTCAGTTCTTGCTCTGTCACCTAAACATTCAAAGATGGAAAAAAATTATATTCCTTCTAGTTGTACACAAAGGATACTGTCTCCTAGACCATCCTCAAGGAACATAAGAGATGAGGCTGCTGACTTCAGGTTTGGGGCCATGCCAGCGCAGGCTTCAGAAAATGCAAGTACCAGTTTTTAAAAACATTCAAATCTATTATTCTTGGGCTTGAACCTGTTCTTCAGTTGTAGGAAAACTGCTTTGTTAAAGCAAATACAAGGAGTCTTTCCCCAATAAAACAAAGGTATCCTTCAATCTAAGGTTTACAGCCAGAAAGCAAATATCACACTCCTTTTCTCTTTTATCAAGCTCCTCTTGAAAAGAGGCTTGAAAAACTGCAAAATGGTTTCAATATACCTAATTACTGGTTTCATTATACATAATTGACTTTGGGCAAACTGCTTTTCTTTTGGGCCTCAGTTTCCTCATTATAGGACAAAAATAAGAATGGTATCTATTTCACAAAACTTTTATGAACATTAAATGGAAATTTATTATCATAAAATATTTTGACTTGTTTGATGCATAGTAAATGTTCAATAAATGTCACCATTATTATTACAAGCATAATAAATCTTTACTGTCTTTTTATAGAGGGAGAAAGTATAAAACTTCAGAAAACACTTATAAATAACAGTTATTTCTGCCTAATAAAGCTTTACTAGAAAAGCATAAACTAGATGTGTTTCTCAAAAGAAACAAAAACAATTCAAATCTGAAGTTATCTGTAACTAGTTCATTTAACAGAATAAATCTAGAGACTAAGGCAAGCTGCTGTTTCCAGAGGCTGAAAGCCCCAAGAAAGTAACAGTTTTTGGGATATCCAAAAGGGCATATTCTTGAATTTACCCTATTCCTTGAGCCCTTTTCCACTGTCCATATTTCTTCCTTTACCCACTTATTCTGTGCCATCATTTTCCCAGAGAACACACATCTTGTGTTGAGGCTTGTTATCCGTGTGCCTTTTTTTTTTTTTTTTTTTTTACTCTAAGTCCAGCTAGGAGGGCTAAACCCAGATTCTTCATATCTGAGTGTTCGTGATCATCAGCTACAGTTAGGCAAACTGTACAGAGCACTGTGTCATGAAAATAATAGCTAAGAAAACACTGGCAATAAACTGATCAGTTTATACTTCTATTTCTCAACATTTTTTCTTTTAAACTATGGACAAAAAATTCAAGGATCAAACTAGCACCTAAAGGACCAATATGTAAAGAATTTTAATTAGTGCAGGTGTGATGCAGCTAAGAATTTCATTGTGGCTGTCAAGTGAGAATAATGAGCACATTCATATTCTGTGCATGTACATAATAATAATAACAATAATAATAATTTTGGTATTGGGAATCAAATTCAGGACCTTGTGCTTGCCAGGAAGGCAATTGTGCTGCTAAGTTACATCCCTGCCACTATTATTTTTTTATATTCTCATGCTTCTACACAAACACACATGCACACGCACACATGTGTGCACGTGCACACACACACAGAGTATGTTTGCAGCTTCCCCACTGTCCAAGGAAAGAATTCAGTGAATGCAAACACATATCCAAAACCCTGAATCTTGACACCTCAAGTTCTAACTCTTCCTTTTATTAACCAAGATTCAAAGATCCTGTATTTCTAATAACTATTCTTAAGTCATAAATTTATATTCTCAATACAGAAATATAGTTACTTGACCTCTGAGCAATCAGATGACAGATAATTTCAAGAATGATCAATGCTCATGCTTCCTAAGTTTCTGTTAATAGTTTTATCCTCTTTTAAAATGATCACATACATTTAAGAAAAGAAATGGAAAAAGAGCTCTGAATGAACTCACTGAAACAGAATTAAAGAAAGTACTTTTGGAGATGGATCATCATGCAACTTAGTAAGATAAAAGTGTAGATAGGGGGTACTATATTCACTGAATTTACTACAACTTCTCATTTAGAGATGCTACTGAAATTCTATGAAAAATTTGTATAAGTGCCTCTTCATGCCTCCAATGCCCATCATTGTTATAGACCTTTAGTAACAGCACATAAAGATAATCTGGCCCACACTTCTGCCCAATCTGCTACAGCTGAGGACTCGGTTTATTCAACTCAGTTTCCTCCCACTAGTCTGTTTAGTTACTAAGTAAATAAATGCTCCAGCTTTTCAGATACCCCATGTGCTACAAACATAGGACTCCATTCCATACTGGCCAACAAATAATGTGGTTTTAATACATGATACTGACTTAAAAAAAAAGGGAAACAAAAACAAAAAAACTAATAATAGGTCACAAAAGAGAGAAGAGGCCACCTACTCATTTACCTTGATCATTAGGCATTTTATCAGAGGAGTCCGCTAACAGGCCAAGCACAGGGGAAGAAAAAACAAGAGCAAGGATCACAAGCTTTGAAGATGGGACATACAGAAGACTTAAAGGAAAAAAATAAAATCCCCAGAAACTTCCAAACAAATTGAGTCTTGCTTTTAGTGCTAACAGGAAAGATGTCTGGGCTTCTATAATTCCCCAACTAAATTTCATTAGCCTAAAGTTTCAATACTTTATTTTCTAATCTCAAGTTTTATACAAATGGTATAAAAACCTGTTAGTCTCTTGTTCTCTACAAAGGTCCACAAATAAGTCTTTCAGTTTAACTGCCTGTGTGTTGAAAGAAAACATCTGATTTGATTGGTAAAAACTTGTATAGCATTGGAATTTATCTGCCCCAAACACCCTGGAGCCAAAGTTCCCCTGCTGTGAAATGGTTAGATCAAGAACCTGGGTAGTACTGATTTGGGGTCAGTTGGTGGGTAAGGGACCCTCTGGGATAAATCTTCACACTATGGCTGATGTACATTACCCACAGGATTCATAGGACTTCTTATATTACTCACAGATGCTATCTGCCAAAGTAATATGTATAAGCACAGCCCCACTAAAGAGACACATTAACAATACCCTCAACTCTGGGAGATTTACCTTTAGGTGTTCTGAACTGCACTGCTTCAGACATTGGCCCCATGCCCTTTGAGTTCCGGGCCTGGATTTTGAAGTAATACGGAGTGTCAAGTGTTAGCTCTTGAATTTGGTGAGTCAGTCTGTTTCCTACCACAGGCTCAATAACCCAGTCGTGTATCTCCGCATTTACATCTGTACTGTAATATATGATGTAGCCTGTCCAAAGAAGTTAACAGGAAAAGAACTCTCATTCCTGTTTTTATTCTTGTAATCAAAAAGCCAGTAAGTATACATTACCATTATATTTACACTATAGCACAGTGGTAAAGAACTTATGGCACATGTGCAGCAGTGGGTTATCACTGAAAGCTCTAAAAGGTTTGCCGTCACTGCCACAGCATGTGTGAATAATGTATCCTCAAGGGTCTACAATTAAAATAATGCAGTTTTGAAAACCAATAATGGCCTGACATGCAGGTGTAGCTCTCATCAAAGTGATATCTGGGAGGAAAAACTGGCAGATGGGCGGCAACCTCTGATTACTTCAGGTTCTAGTGAGTAAAGTCAATGAACTGTCACCAAATGCTTCCACCAGGGGGCACTCAATTCCTATGGATGAGGAGGAAGCCTCAACTGCCAGCCTACCTGCTCCACACCATACAAAAACAGTTATTACTGGTGTTAAAAGAGAAAGTAAAATGTAATTTGAGTCAAGTGGTGCCTGATTCTTTCATAGAAGGGGAAATAATCAAAAACAAAACAATGACATAAAGGTCAGCGTTATGGAAAGGGATTCCTATGGAAAGGAAAGCTAAAAGGAGGGATAGTGCTATGAAACACTTGCTTCCCTTAGGTCACCTTATTCATACTTTAGAATCCAAACTCAGTCCTTCACACCCACTTCCATGGAGCAGAGGCTCAAAGGGGAAGAAAGACCAACAGCCAAATCTTCCTGGTCTCTCCTTGATAGGGCTGAGGGCAGTGTCCTTTGCACTGTGGAAGACCTCCTTCAAGAAGTCTGAAGAAAAATTCCAGGCCCCTCTTAAGGCCAAGGACAGTTCAAGCTTTGTAAGAGACCCGGAACCTCAAGTGGCAGGCCTTGCAGGGAAGAGGAATTTAAAACTCAAATGGGCTTTTGGGGATTTAGTGTAAAAGAGCGGAATCATTATTTATGGCTTATTGTCCTATAGAAGTAGGTGGAGCTATACGATTCCAAAAATGGTGATCTAGATAGTGAACAGCTTTCCCAAGGCAAACACAAATATATGTCCGTAAAGTCTCAGTACAGCCAGAGGCTGTCTAGGGCACCTCATCCCCATCAGACTGGCAGGCAGTATGAGGTTGAACCACCAGCTGGAGACTCATTTCAATGCTACTGTGGGCAAAGAGCACACACCCTTGCTCCACCTTCAAAGAGCAGCATGGCTTACACCACCCATAAAATGACCAAGTCAGCCTTCAGACTTCCACTTCTCTTGACAACACAGTAATCTAGAAAAAGGCACAGGCAAAACATACACTCTGGGGCATCTTACCTGTAATTTTTCCATTGGCTTCAGAGGGAGGCTGCCAATTCACAATTATGGTCCTTGGTTTTCCTTCTTTACTTACAACTGTCACATCCTTAGGCGGAGAAGTAGGAACTACAAAATAACAATGCCTTGAATAATTCCTGTTCACTACAATATAAATTGACTATTTTCTTAACCTTTTCCATTTGTAGAGCCCAGTACAAAAAAAGTACAAGACAAAAAAGTTAAAGCCTCCTAGCTTCAACGCATAGTCTACGTGCAAACAGTACCCATAAAAAGAATATATATGTACAAAAGAGAAAAAATACTCTGAAGACACAGAATTGGAATCTCAGTTGGGGATGAGGTATATACAGGATAGCTAGGGAAATCAAGTGTCATTTGTACCAAGTACCTATTATATGCTAGGCATTGTACAAAAGATATCTCATTTAATATTTATGGTAACCTTGAGAGATGGCTATCACTGTCCATGCTTTATAGGTCAGGGTACCAAAAATGAGAGAAGTTAGGTAATTTACCCTAGATGACTTTTTCTCCCTTGATATGGATTATTTTGTTAAAATATTTTAAAGTGTAAAGTAGTTTTCTCCCTTAAATATAGTTGGTTCTACAAACCAAAGGACTTTTAAGATCCCTATGCCCACACAAAGAAAAAAAATGATTTATAAATTGGTACTTTTTATTTTAAGATTACACTGAAAGCATACTGCAAACTACTGAGAAAAGCTGTAAAAAATACCAACAAAATGAAAACAATACTGTGTTTCTGTATTGCCTTCCATGTTATCAGAGCTGAAAATGTTTAATGTTCTAGTAGGGAAATGTGCAGATTAAGTACCTCCTCAAAGTTACTCTTTTGAAATACTGGAACTCTGGTATAAGATAGAAGGAAGCATGGTTAAACACAAAGATATTAAGAGTAAATACAAATTTCACTTATTAGTTAATGGGTGGAATTAAAGAAATAAAGATATTTTTAAAACTCTGGCAAAGAAAGCAAACTAAAGGTTTATTTCAATTTTTGTGTAGTAGATTTCTAACTCTCCAAGTTCAATCCCTCTTTCTTGAAGGCATTCCAACCATGGAGAAAAGTCAAACTCAGCTTTTGGGGAATCTATACCATTGGTTTTTTAGTATTCCAACACAGGGGACAAAGGCATTAGAGTGAGCATAGGCAGAGATGCCCAGTGGTCACACATACCTCTTTGCTAGGAAAGCCCAAGGAGAAATAGAAGGTGAGGCTAAAAGTGGGCAGAAAGCAAACAATCTCAAATCTGAAGAGCCTGATCTCTCCTTACTTTACTTATCTTTTTTCTCTCATGGTTACTTTCAAACAAAAACCCAAAGGATATTTCAGTGAAACATTTTGCAAAGATACTACATGTTTTTCAAGAAAGCTTTTGAAGTGGCTCAAGGGTCACCTAGTCAAGAGATCAGGCTCTAGCACATATACTTGATGAAGGACAGGTCATTTCAGTTTTTCAATCTCAATTTGCCAGAAAAGTAGGCCTAATCGCAATAATCTCTTACATCTACCCAGTGGTTTATAATTTACCATGTGTTCTCCTATCTGTTCCTCATTTTACCTTACAATAACCCTGTAGGAAAGGCAGGGACTATTCTCTCTTATTTATAGAAATGAAGAGGCTGAATTTTTAGAGAGGGTAGACAACTTGCTGATGATCATACTGTCAGTAGATGAATGACCACCTGGTATTGAACTCAAGTTTTTTAATTCCTAAAATCTAGTATGCTTTGGACTATAGTATCCTGCTATTTGCTTATATTCTTGTATAGTGGTGAAACTCCAAAGGTAGCTGTTCACTGTGTCTGTAAATATGTCAATTAATATACTCACTTCTTTCCCTGGGAGGTAAAAGTAGGCAATGAGAAGTCTCATGACATGGTATGTGGTACTGTGGACTTCCAACTACCTTTGTATTATGCAAAGAGGAAAAAAGCCATGTGACATGGGTTCCAAAAAAACATACCCAACTCAAAGGTGGTCCCATGGGCTGTCATACTCCATGTGCTTGATCTTCGCCCTTTGGTCACCATCACAGAGAACTCATAGAGTGTGTTTGGTTTTAAACCAGTCACCAAATAACTCAATGTTGTTGCATTTGCATTCTGAAAAAAGTAGGAATCAAGAACTTTAAAACTAGAAGTCATCAATGACTAGGTTTTTTCACCCAAAGCCAGTGTGTCAGTACCTTATACTTGGTGTTTGCTGGGATGTTGGTTTTCCATCGGACTGTGTAGTATCGGGAGTCTGTAATCTTCTGGTGCTTGGGCAGGGAGTTGTCCGCCCAAGTGATCCTTATGGTGTCATGACTCAGAATGGAAGCCTGAACTCCCACGGGTGGCATCATGGGAGTGGGATCTGGCACTGGAGTGTATGGAGCATTAATAACAAATAAATCAACTTCAGAAGTGTCTGGGCAGAAAGTAATTAAAAAAGGGAAGGGGCATTTTAATGTAAACAAAAATAAAATAAAAGAGAAATGCAGGGTAATATAATGGAATGAAAGATGAGGAATGGAGAAAAAGAAAGAAAATCCAGGGTTAATAGATAACCATCATCCATTAAAAAAGAACATTTCTCCTGTGTTCTTTCAGGAAAAATTTGTAGGAAAATGTTAAGAGGAGCATTAATTGTCTTCTGTACTGTATTTAATAGGGCACATTAAAATGTGTGGCTATATTAACACATACATGCTTGAATTTTCTTACAATTACTTGAAAGCCCTACCTCCTGTCCAAAAGGATCATGAAAAAACTAAAAAATTTGCTTTTTAAATCAAGGGTATAATTTCTGAACAAGAAGCCCACAGCTCATAGTTTGGTTTGAAGTTTAAGCAAAAGTGGCTGAATTTTGGGAACCTGAGTTAACAGTGCATCATCAGACATGTAAGAGTCCTACTCTTAACCAAGCCCTGAACATTACCCCATGGATTGAATTCAGACCTGATATCTTAGGTGAGAGGCAGTGCGACAAATTAGCTCACAGCCAAATAAAGCAAAGGAACTCGAGGGCATGATTCTTCCTTAAGGAAAAGTATGCTGACTACAGTGGGATTGTCTGCTGCACTTTCTCCAGCAGTCTGAGAACCACCCAGAGATGAGTACCTGTCAGCTAAGGGAAATGCTATCTGTGGTTATCACAGGCTCAAATGCCACAGCTTTCAAAGAACTGCAGAAATTAGAGTACTCATCTGATGGAAGGGAAAGTCAGAATTTGGACACCTTTGCTATGCCCCTGGCAAAGGACACATCGTTAAGTGCCACCACAAAACAGAGGCTGGGATGAGCACAAAAATACTAAGGACCATGAGCTTAAAGAAATACAGCAAGATCCTTCTGGGCTTTTGCAATTTTGGGTTAGGTTCTCCAAGTATATGCATACTGATTTATTTTAAGTTCAGATTTTAAAATGGGTTTCCCACATAGTTATAGTGACTAGTTCTTTCTATGACTTAAAATCTGAGATGGCACAGGCCTTACAAATAATTACTGTACTAAAGTGATAGTCTCCATGAGTGTATTTCCTGCATAAGTAGGTCTAAAAATAACAAAGGAACAGCATACATTATAATCAAAGGGTTTGCTGAAAGACTGTCAGAACACATAGTAATTAGTTACAGAAAATGCATCTTTTAGGTACAGAAATCATTAGAACTCTTTGAGAAATTTTTTCTTATATGTACCACTCTTGAAAAAGGTAATTAGGTATATGATTCAGGAATATTTCCTTGTGTATTACTAGCCAGTGTATAATATTTTTAAGTCACATAAAATAATTTTATTTTTTCCCCTATTTCAGCCCAACTAAGAAAGTAGAAGACTATTCTATTCTTTTTGTACTTTTTTTTTGCCCCTTTTCCGGAATACTAAAGATATTTTTAAAAGAATTTAAAAATTGTAGGCACATAGGAGAAGACAGGACAGAACTACAGAACATGTAGTAATGATGTTAGTCTGAAGTAAAAGCTTTATTAAAAACCAAAAAGGTACAGAGAATAACCTTTAACAAGAACACTGTCAAGTCTGTGCTATCATGCAAAACATATAGAAGATGTCATACAGTATTTATTCAAACTTGTGGGCAACAAATGAAGCAAAGTATTTCTCAAAGTCTCTGGTTTTCAGTGCCCTTTAAAGAAAAAGTCACAATTCTATTTACTTCAATAAACTTCCATTCAAATCTAACTTAGTATCTACAGAAATTTTACATTATATGCACATTGATTTAGAGATATTTAAAAGATAATGGAAAAGCAATGAATATTTGCTCACTCTTGTAATAAATTTACAACTGATCAAATGGATACTGCCTCTGGCTTTATACCTTTTATATAAATATGAAGCATATGGAAGGTATATAAATTCTGCTTTCCTAACCAACTCAAGTGACTGGAAAGCAAACGCTGAGTTCAGCAATCACATGTATTTACTGCCACAATCAGTAACCTATATAATTCTTCTAGAAATGCAGAGATACTTTCACTTTTTGACTCTTTTTATAATGAACATGCCTAAAAGATGAAAATCACACTGGGTGTGGTAGCTCATGCCTGTAATCCCAGCAATCCCAGGCTAAGGTGGGAGGATCACTAGGAATTCAAGACCAGCCTGGGCTACAAAGTGAGTTCAAGGCCAGACTAAACTGCATAGTGAAACTCTGTCTCTGTCTCAAAAAGACACCCCCCCCCAAAAATATGAAAATCATTTTTAAATCTCTCAAAACTATGCATCCCAACACACTAAAACATGTACACCCATTTATGTAGCACAGTGTACACAACAGATATATTCTTTTCCAAGAAGCAAAATAGGAATTAACAGAACTTTCTGTACTGAAAGCCTATGTACTCATTTGAAGTTTGCACCCTAAACTGCCATATCTTTTTCCTTCATAATCAGAAGGCTGGATCTACACCAATATGTAAGCTGCTGGGAAAAGTGCCGAGCACCGGAGACAGACAGGGTCCCCTACCTGTGTGTGGCCTGGTCACAGCACTCTCATATAGTGGGATGCCTTCACCCACATTGTTAAATGCTTTCAGGGTAATCACATAGTGAGAGCTTGGATCTGGGGGAAAGAAACAAATTGAAACAGTTAAAAATCCTTGCAACAAAAAAGTTTAAATTCAAAGGTGCATAATCTTAACTGCAGAGAAATTCAAGAAACACATTTTTTTTTTTTTTAAATCTGGAGTTAAGCGCTGGGGATTTAGCTCAGTGGCATAAGCACTTGCCTGGAATTATTTTCAGGTGTGAGAAGAAGGGATGATGGAAAAAAAATCCAGTCAGATAAACTTCTACCTTCAGTCTCAATACTGGATGTTGACTGCACTTATTGACTATTCTACTATGGTCTGATGATGTTTGTTGTATGATTGCAGGGCTTGGATGACAATGAATTAAGAGACTTTTCCTATGCTGGAAGCCTATCAGTGGAGCTTGCTATTAAATGAACTCTTTTCCTTTCCTGAAGGACAGTGACTAGAACAGCCAAGGTAGAAAAAGCAGGAGATGCACCAAGTATGTGTGAAAAACCCCCAGTGCTCCAGAGGGGGCTTCCTGATCCAAACTAGCAGACCACAGCTAGCCATCATGCAGATTTCTTGGCTGGACAAGATATGACCCAAGACTTAATTGTCCTGGGGGTGAGTCTGCAATGTCCAACTAAGGGGCTGCATTTCATGTGGCCTATGTTGCTTCAAAAACTTAAAATAGTTGCCTTGTTTGTACATCTAGTCTTCAGATAATAATGGGCAGTAGTGGAGGTGCCTGGTGCTACCAGGTCAGACAAAAAAGAGAACAAATAGAATCAGTAAAACTTTCTACTTGATTGATAAGGAAAAAGTGGATTGGGCAACATCCTAGACAATGAGGTCATTTACTAAAGCTGGGGAGAGGCAGCTCCATCAGGATATACAATTCCAAGGCATAGTCTTGTCACTCTGTCCCTATGTACTCTGTTTCCTTAGTTTTGATTAGCTTGTAACTCTTCCTCAACTGCAAATACTCCAGTCTGGACCTTTCTTGGGAGCCCAGATCTCTATCTTTAACTGTCTTGTCTGGCACCTTCTCTTGGATATCCCCAAATTTTCTCTTCCTTCTTCTCTCTCTCCTTTCACTTCTGACCTGCTCCAGTATTTGCTAGCTCAACAACAGCACTACTATCAATCCAGCTGAAGCCCAAAACTAGTAATCATTAAATCTCTCTTATCATCTCTAGAAAAACAATCAAGACACCAATGCTGCTCCCCCTCCCCAGTTTTGCTTTGTTCTTTGTGCTCCATCTTTCCTGGCCACCACTCTATTCACAGAGCACTATGTTTTTTTTTTTTTTTTGACTACTGTTGGCTAGGTATCCATCTTCTACATCTAGATGAAGCCATTCACCTGAAAGGGCTCTTCTCACACTGGTTAGTCTCTACTTACATAGCCTGTAACACTTTCTATTTCTTAGCACTGTGAACACTTAATTGTTTTAAAATTGTGTTATTTCTAATAACTACGACCACATTTGATTCACTGCTCTATCTCTAGCAGTGACTGGGATATCTATCTGTGGATTGTTAAGTTTTGAGAACTATCTTCAAATTTTGGACCAAATGGAATTTGAATATATCCAGGTGCAGAAACTCAACAAGCAAATGTTTATATAGATGTGAAGGTCAGGAGAGCATTCTCGTTTCATGAATAAATTCCAAAATGCACCTCTGAGTTGTTTCTTTTACTTAGCATTATGTGTACCCTATATACATATAGGTTAAAAATATGTTCTTTGAACTTACTTTATGTCAAATTAATTTTGTCTTTATTACTTCCCAATATACACCCTCTTTTCTAACAGAGTCTATCTGCTTACTGTCTCCACACAAGAAGTGCTCCTTCTCATGTCTGTTTCAAACACTATTCTGACAATGTTCAAGCCAGGCTAGTCTTTCCTTGAATACTCTATTGTGTCTTGTTGGCTAGCTCTCCCTTCTCTGAACACACTTCACTTCAACTCACTTCATTGTTTCTTGTGTTTTACTTTCCTTCTCCTATTAACTGAAAGCACCAGAAGGTCAAGGACCATGTCCTGCAAGTCTTTACAAAGATTCCCATTTCAGCAGTTACATAAAGGGAACAGTAGGAGGCTGGTCATCCCAGGGATGTTTCTATCCCAAGCAGAGCTTTGCTTCTGCTCTCCAACAATTACCTTATAAGACTGCTCATGTGGGGAAGTGCTTAAGAGCTTAGTTATGTGGTTTCTTCTAGGAAAGAAAGATTTAAATTGCAGCTTATTTTCTACCAACAAAGATGAAGATAACTCATTTGTCAGGCATCTCAAGTTGTTCTTAAGAAAGATGTTTATGAAACAATGATTAAAAAAATTTCATCAGGATAAATTCTGAGTTAAAAGACAAGCCTTTCACAGTAAAATTTATAATGAAAATGCAATGATTTGGGAAAGCAATCATACTTCTCCAGATCAATTAATTCTTTATTATAAAATATTAATATTTCTGAAATATTTGTTTTTAAGATAAACTATGAGGTATACAATATATGCCTATTTCAGTATATAATAAGTTTTGACAAATTAATGTACCTATGTTATCAACACCTGTATAAAGGACCCACCTAGAAGCTGTGTTGAGACATTTCCTGTCACTCTCAGTTCTATGCAATTACTGAATTTGCTTTGCCACTGCAGGTTAAATTGTGTCAATTCTGACATTTCATAAAAATGTAATAAAAGTATGTACTCTCGTGTTTCACCTCTTATTCACCATAATATTTGTGAGAATTATTTCTGCTGCAGTGTGTATTGATAGCCTGTATCTTTAATTGCTGAGTAGTATTCGACTACATGAATACAACACAATTACATCACTTGATAAAAATGTGTACTATTTTTTCTTTTGGACTATTATAGTTACTATAAACATTTTTGTTCAACTCTTTTGACAGTGATTTTATTTCTCTTGGTTAATGAGATTCCTGGACTGGATAGTTAACTTTGTAAGGAGTCTCCAACTGTTCTATAAGTTGGTTGTATCATCAGATATTACCAAGAGCAAGTATGGGAGCTGAAGTTCTGCATCCCTGCTAACCTTTGGTATTGTTAGTCTATTAAACTTAACCAAATCTGCATGGGTGTAGAGTGGTATTTCACTATGGTCTGAACTTACATTTCTCTGACGTTTAATAGTTCTGAACATCTCACAAGCTTATTGTTTACTCATATATCTTTTGGTATAGTATCTGTCCAAATTTCCTATCACCTTTTTAATGGGTTTTCTTCACTGAATTGTAAGAATTTTTATATAATCTAGACTCAAATTCTTTGTCGGATACTTGAATGGAGATATTTTCTTTAAAATGTCTTTAAAGTAGCATCATTTTACTGGTGTCTTTCTAAAAGTAAAGGTTTAAATTTTTGATGAAATCCACTTTATCAACTTTTAAATTTTATGATTTGCGCTCTTCTGCATGCAAAAATGTCCTTACCTACTCCAAAGTCATGAAGACTTTTTTCCTAAGTTTTAGGTCTTTTTTTGTGCTTGATGTAAGATGAAGAACAGGGTTTCTTTCCTTTCTCATATAGATATTTAATTATCCCTCCATCTTTTGTTGAAAAGACTTTTTCCTAATGAATTATTCAAGCATGTTCGTAAAAAATGAATCAAATATTTCTTGATTCTATACTGTTCCACTGATCTATTTTTCTATCTATATCACGTCATAAGGTCTTCAATACTATAGTCTAACAAGATGTCATGAAATAAGATCGTAAGTGTCCTCTAACTTTATTTTAAAATTTTTTAGCTATTCTTACTTACTTTTCACAAAAATTTTACAATCAGTTTATCAATTTCTAAAAAAAGTCTACTGAAATTTCTCATAGATGTACACTGAGACCAATTGTTGCCTTAATAATGCCTTCAAATTGATGAACACAGTTTTTCTACCTGTGTCTTCTTTAGTTTCTGTTGACAACATGTTTCTTGTTTTCAGTACACAGATCTTTCACATATTATGTAAGTTTATTTCTCATTATTTTAACTTGGATGCTAGTTTAAATGGTATTATTTTAATTCCAATTTCCAAGTGTTTATTGATAACATGTGAAAATACAACTGTTTTTTACTTATTGACTTTTTACCTTATGACCTTACTTAGCTGGCTTCTAGTTTTAGTAGCTTTTAAGTTCCTTAGTAACAATGAGTATTTGTGCTCAACTAATTTGTTTTAAAAAATCACTTTTCATAAAAGAAACCAGAGTTCCTTGGGGAAATGGCTGATTTCAGGGCTGAAATTAGTAAACTAGCAAATGAGTATGGAGGATCTGTGTCAAAAAGGAAGAACAAGATCAAAGATAGAAGGGAGATGTCAAATGAACACAGGAACCGTAAGTCATTTGTTCTCTACTTAGTGAAAGAAAGAAAGATCTTCCTTATTACAGAATGCTAACAAATATTCTAGAAGAAATATGGAACTAGAACTATCACCACTGAGTTGCATCCATTTGCCTATTAATGCCTCAAGTTTATCTTTATTTATGGCAGAGTAGTACTCTATTGCATATAAATACCACATTTCCTTTATCCATTTATTTGCTGATGTACATATATACTGTTTCCAAGATTTAGCTAATATAAGTTGTGCTGCTATAAACATGGATATGCATGTTTTCCTGTTATACAGTGACTTTAACTCTTCTGGGAAGATACCTAGAAGGGGAATAGCTGGGTCTAATGGAATTCCTATTTTTAGTTTTTTAGAGAAAACCAGAATAATAATTGTTACTAGAAATGCTGAAACTAGTGAGTGAAAGTTTGATGAGAAATAGGACTCAAGGTATCTCCACTATAACGCAGTCATTAATCACAAAGGAAAATGACTTTATAGTGCAATCATATGGAAGATACATATTAACTAAGTGATTAAAGTTAACATCACTACCAACAGACTATCCTTGTTTTTTTTTTTAAACCTGGGATTGAATTTACGATTTTGTGCTTGCCAGGCAGGCACTTACAACACTGAGCTAAATCCCTAGCCCCAACCAACAGACTATTGCATGTCTCTTGATATGATACACTGACAAGAATCCAACACCTCTAAGCCACTTTTCCTAAAACTATATTAGCTGAATATAATGAGAAAAGTCACTTTCAAAAGTCTTAGGTGAGGGACATTCTACAAAATATAAATGGCCTATAGTTTTAAAAATATTAGTCACAGAAATCAAGAAAAATCTGAAGAATTGTTTCATATCAAAGAAAGCTAGAGACATGGTAACAAAATGCCACAGGATTCTGGACCAGACAATAATGTTTTTCTTTTGTTATAAAAGAGGTTAATGAGAAAAGTGCCAAATATGAATGTACTCTCCAGATACTGTCTCAATGAAAATTCTGAGTGTGATAACTGTACGTTAGGAAATTTATTTTTAAGAGTTCTATGATAAAAGTATTAGCAGAAGAGTTACCATATCTACAACTTATTTTCAAATGGTTCAGGACAAAAAATATATATATACATATGGACAGAGAAGAATCATGCAAATGTAGTTAATGTCAGCCTTTGGGGTATCTGCATGCAAAATATATAGGAATTCTTTTTATTATTTCTGTTATTAAAAATTATTACATAATAAATAAAATGACAGGTATCTGATATACAATGACTTCCTTTACTTAGGCAACATACCCAGATTTTCGATGGTGTAATAGCGTTGTTTATAGTCCACCTTGATGGTCTGAGCATGAGGACTACCAATGCCATAACCAATGGCATAACCTCTCACCACAATGTTCTGATTCTCTGGTGGAGTCCAGCTTACTACGATGCTAGTGACAAGCGGGCGGACATGAAGAGAGCTAGGCACCTCAGGAACACGAGTTTCTGGGAAGCAAAGTAGAAAAGCAAGATGAGACCTATCTTCTTTTATAATGTTTCACCATCCTTGGGGAATGATGTTCAGCATCCTGCCAAAATATTTGGGTCCAAGAGTTCAAACACAACAGTAAAACATGGCCCATAGTTTTGCTGTCTTGTAAGAAGGAAACAAAACCCAAATAGCATTAAATGTAAGATAATGCAATATTAATTTGGAAAGATGACAGATTCAGAACCTCTGTTCAATGGAGAAAAACAAATTACCTTCAATAGTTGCTCATCCCTTACCCCACATCCCATTCCCAAATTCTTACAGGGATAATGAAAAAAAAAAGTATCAAGAAATTAGAAGCCTGTTGTCAATGGACAATGAAGCATCACTTTACAGCAATGCTATTCCCTTAAATGATCTATAAATCTGTAAACAGGAAAAAATAAAAATAACTCTATTGGTAGGAGTAAAGGTTTTTAGAAGGTAGACATTTATAATATCTTTCAATATACTTCAAGGCATAAATTACTACTTTAATTTAAAAATTAGTAAAAGGAGACACACACACACACAAAAAGAATCTAGATCTTTTTTCCTCCACGTCTAGTATCAGTCACTGATAAAAATACCACCACATTACACCCACATAAGAGATACTCACTAAATGGATAAGAAAAAGGGCAAGGCATTCAGGATTAAGGAAAGTGAGAAACTATTGAAATAAAGGTACAATGATGTGGCTCAACATTAAATTTTAGAACATCCATATATGTAATAGCCTTGACAGGGCATGCTGACTTAAATCACCTATACATTTTCATTTGTTCTGTTCTGCTTAAAGAGACAATTCTCTAAAGGTCATCTCAGGAGCAATGCTGCTTTATAGGATCAGCAGCAGTATAATGCACTGAAGTTCACAGACTGGAGCCAAAACTATGGGTTTCCAGTGTGACTTGCTGACCACGGTTAACACATTATCTGTGATGTGTTGGTCCTGTCCACTGTTTGTTCTTACCATCTAAGTCACTTTCAAAAGTTTCAGCAGATAGCCAGTCAGTTGCCGGGCCTGTACCGTTGACTGTTAGAGCAGCTACTCGAAAATTATATTCAGTCCCCCGATCAAGACCTGAGACCCAAATGACAAGGGGGAGAAAAGATGAAACACAGGTTTGGAAAATGAAAAATTAGAAATCTCTCATGAAAGCAAGTATTTTAATCTCTAACTCATTCTATAACTTGATTAAATTAACACAGAACAGGCAAAATATAAATACAGCTCATATTTACAGTCATGGCTAAATAAAGCCCATATAACCCTAGAGAAAAAACAGAAATAACTAAAGCTCCAAGCAATTATAGAGATTTTTGCTTAAGAGCTTGAGGGCACCTTGAGCTCATTTAATGCAACTCCTTGATTTTCTTACAAAGGATGTTAAGGTCAAGAATAATGAAAGAGGTTTTACAAAGGAATAAAGTTAGCTGGCTTCAGAAGACACCAAAACCCAGAAAAGAATGCAAAGATGTAACTCCTATCAGGTTACCTCTGTTCTCTGAGCTCTCACAAAACCACAACAGAAACATTTTAAACATCAAATATGGCCTAGAAATCTATTTCTGAACAACCAGTTGCCCAAATATATTTATAGCAAGTAAAAGAAAAAACCCCAAGCTTTTCTATTATGCAACCTTTTATTTACTACCAGCTTATTTACTTCAAGTAGCAATGTACCAAAGGCAAGATATATATCTATCTATCCCACAAAGCAGGACAATAGTTAATGCAGTCACTTTCTCATACATTTGGACAAATATTTTTAGAGTATATAAATTCCAGATACTATAGCAGGCCTTGTAAGGTTATGAAAATTATCCTACCTCTCCATATCCAAATATTGATGTCTGGAGAGCAGCATAAAAACTCCAATTACAGACAATTACTAAGAAAGTAACTTGAACAGGATGTCAGGGTGTAATTGGCTCAGTTAACCAATACTGGCACATGGTGTGGGAGGAGGGTTTGGATGGTTCTGTTCTCTACGAGTCCATCCTGAATCTGTTTGCCCACAAGAAAGCAAGGACAGAAAGAGAAGCAAAATGGCTTTGCCCAGGTCAGTTTACTTCTCTGTCTTGGCTCTGCATATATTGAACCAGAAAGTGCCAGACTGGGTTGCACATGAGTTTGTAACTATTAACAGACAATAGCCTGGACTACTGGCAAACATGGCTCAGTTAAGATCAGAAAGAACCCAACCAATCTATTATTCCCTGCCCTTTGGAGAAAGTCAGAATGTCCAACATTGAGCAAGAAAGAGGGAAGCATATATATAAAGTGGCTAATAGTTCCTCTTCCTCTAAACTTATAAACCAAACATACATGACACACACTTAAAGACAGGGCAAAATGTGTTATCACAAAATATACTGCTCAGTATAGGATCTTCAAAATCCATACTCTTCCCTAGCATCTTATCAAGCTTCAAGTTAATGTTTCAAGAGTGCAAGATCTCTGTTTTGGTAACCATTATATACCAAGGGCCAGTATGTGCAGAGTAAATGCTTTTTGTCAAGACCATGCTCACAGAATTGTTTTCTTTATTCTTCAGGGTGTTTTAGAGATGTTTATTATGGCTACAGAATTGACTGTGATCTAAGCAGAACACATTTTGCCCTTTTCTTCATTAGGTTAGCAAATGCCTAGACTCCTCAGTTACATGTACCTTTGAGTGGGCCTCTCAAGATTCTCCTGCAAAAACCTTGTCCTTGCATAGTCTGCTCTCTTTTGGGGGAGGAAGGGGTTTTCTGTTTCCTTAAGGATGAACCCATATTACACCTGCATTGGAGCCATTTTACCAGGTATGCAACTTGTTCTATTGCACCTAATGGAAAAACTATACTAAGGGTATTTTCCCCAAGAAAATGTTCTGAAACTTTATAGTGTCTGCAGTAGCAAGTGTGATTATCACATGGCTGTAGCTACACATAAATATTCTCGCAGGCCACATATACATGAGTGCTGTCCATATTATAAAAATCACTTTATAAACATCTATAACCAATTAGATTGAACAGAGTATTGTCTTTGCTTATATAGTTCTGTTTTACTTTTCTCAGATTAGATGAACACAATATATGAACTCAAAAAAATATGGAGAGATCAGGAGAAAAATAAAAGTTACAGTCTTAACACTCACTGGTGATGGAATCTGTAAGAATATTTTTCATTATTTTGTAATGGGTAAGAAGCAGACTATTATAAATTTTTGAGAACCATGTTTAAGGTCAATAGCTCAGACCAGCCCTTACTCTAGCAGAATTCAATGTCTGAGAAAGACCCTCCCCACCCAGTTTTTGTCTATGTACAAACCAGCTTACCTTCAATCAGTTGAGACAACTGTGCCCCAGTTACCAAGATCTCAGTGACATCACTTTTGCGGGAGGCCTTTCGGTAGCGAATCTTGTAACCAGTAATTGGCCCATTTTGTGTGGCTAGTGAAGGTGGCTGCCAGTGAATCATAATACTCTGGGAAAGACAAAATTATAAGGAGAAGCTGAACATATGTAAAGCTTGGTCCTAATTGTGTGTATTAACCTGACTTCACTATGTAAAAAAAGGGACATCTGGACAGCAGGGTGCTTACTGTTTTTATTCAACAGCCACTCAAAATGCTTAATTTACAAACTGTCATGATCAGCTGGGGAGAGGGTTTTTTTTTCTAGCAGTGCACTCTGGACCTTTGCTCTTCTAAGTATTTGCTCAGAATGAAGATGTTGACCAGAAGTTCCCAAAAAGTTTTCAACAAGAAAGGGTCAGGGGTAAATGGATTAGGAAGTAGGTCACTGTTAGGTATAATTTCCCCCTATGGCTCTAGTCCAAAATATTTGAAATTACACAATTTCTATTTAAAATTCTTTAAAGGGGAGATCATTAACAGCTAGGTCCTGCAGTACATTTTGAAATGACTGTTTACTTTTCTTGTCTGTGTAATCCAGCAGGGGCTCTGGGGTTCTGAGAGACACAGACCTCCAGGGAACTTGACTAGTGCTAGATGGCGA